>JAMRYI010001048.1:0-48918 GCA_029231635.1 Ditylenchus weischeri | reverse complement strand
GTGTTCTTCACACGCGTTATGTCAACCAACTGAGGCCTCGCTTCTCTATCCATTGTTCGATGAAAGTGGCTCTAAAGACGGCTCTAAAGGTGGCTCTAAAGAACGAAGTGATCTCAATTCAGGAAACGAATCAAATCAAAATATTCAATCTACGGTTAGTCAAAATTCGCCATTAGCCCCTCGCTACCCACTTAGATTTTCTAACAGGACTCGTCAACCACCTCCAAGGATGAAGATGGATCCTACGCAGAAGCGTTATGCTATGCGTAGGAGCACTTTTCAATAGGGGTGGGAGAGAGAGTCCATGTTCAATTAACCATAAATTTCTTGCATTCTAAACACACTTCTTCTTCACCTACAGTTATTTCTTGGCCGTGTCATTTATTGGGATACACTTCTTAATGAGGTTTTGACATGGAGATGCATCTTAGCGTGATGTATTCTCCGGCTCCCAGCCCGGTGGCCGGTTTCATAGTCCATTTGATTTAACTGAAGGTTCTAACTTCTTGTGTGTGTACTTTCCTGGTGTAATTGATCGCGTTCTTCTCGTCCCGATCCTTTTTCTCTTCGTTCTAATTCTCTTCTGTGTCATCATCTAAGTGTGGGTGTGTTGTGGTGATATGTGTATTTTGAACTACAGTTTGTCCTGACACGAATTGCGTGTCATTGTCTCGTATATTCGGTTGTTAGGAAGTTAATTAGATAATTATTGTATTGTTGTCTGGTGTTCTGTTATAAAGTTCAGCTGTTTATTCTTGCGCTCTTATCTTTTGCCTATCTATTATACAACATATTATTTGGTTATCTGACTTTTTTCAACATCTATCAGGTTCTTATTTTTTTTAAAGTCAGCTGCAACCCTGGTGTACACTGGACATTGTCCGAAACACCTCTTTTAACTTACCGTAAACTGTTTTTGATGGCGTAAACCCGAACATTTCATACTTTTTCACAGACTATATTGACCGTTGTAACCACTGACATGCCTGTTATTTGAAAATGTTTTCCATATTTGTTTACTATCTTTACCTTTGACTTATTCAGTACGAACAAAGTAGTGCATAAATCATCTTTCTACCGCAGTGGTTGGCACGTTTTTCTGTGTATTCACACTTATGTTGTGCAAAGTTTCGCCAACATCATCAATCATAAAATTATTTCAGTAGTTCGATTCCCGATTCCGATTTCTTTCTATGTTCTATGGTTTTGTCACATGAACTAACAAAAAAAATTCAGAAAGAAAAGATGGAGTTGAAATTTTATGACTTTTTCTTCTATCTCGCAACTCATAAAACTGGCAAGAAAGCGATAAATTATGTTTAAGACAGCGCACAAACTATTTACTCTTTTGATGAACCAAAAAGGTGGCAGCAATAATAGTTCTACTTGTTTTGTTTCTAAGACTTCTGGCAGACTCCACCACCAAATGTTATTGTTTAACAAAAAAAAGTTCTCATACTTTCTTCCACCTGTCTCAACAACCCGTGAGCTGGTGTTGTGTATCGATTATCAAGTAGAGTGAGATTGCCTTCAAAGTGTCACCTTGTCACAATTATCCAGCTGAAGCTATGATAGAAAATGGCCCTCAGGCATCCGGTTTTAATGATGAGTATAATAATCTGCAAACATGGCCCAAATCACAACTAAACTGCAGGTAGTGTATTTTGCTGTGAGCATCGACCCTATTTAAGAGCAGTCAAACTTCTTCATTGTGTGCAGGGTGTGCCAAAAAAAACTTGACCACTTTTGAGCTTTCAAGTTCTTTGTATACCGTGTTTGTAATTGACGGCATAGAGGCGTCTGGTCAATTTTTCCCGTTTTTTTTAAAATGTGCCTTTTTGAATTGGCTGTTTTTTTGCATTAAAAAAAATTGGGTTAAGCCTTAGGTACAGGATCGACCAAAGCACGTTATGGTGGGCTCAAACGTGTATCCAAAACTGTCAAAAAATGCAAAGTTAAAAAAAGGCGCGAATTTAAAAAACTGGATAAATTGACCAAACGACCACGCACCGTAATTGACATCGGGATAATTTTCGCTTATAATTTCGAGCTTTTACAAGATCCTTAGTGAAACTGGAGATTTCCAATTTTTGGGTTCCTAAAAATTTGTGAATGAATTTTTTTCAGGCGGTAAACTTTTTTTGACACACCCAGTACTACTCACCGGGGACCTATCCGCTATATAAATAGAGTATAGCTAGAGTCGGGCTTTTTTACGAAATTACTACCTTTGCAGTAATATTCTCATAAAGATCTCCCATAAAAGTGGTTGTTTTTTGAAGTTTTTCCCAAAAAGCCGAGAATATTCTCGTCAGAATTTTTTCCCGCTGCAGTTATGGTCATGAAAAAGGAAAGTATTTATTGAAAATTTAACTATTTTATTTTTATTTACATTTTTTAATATTCTCATTGGCTTTTGTACACACCGATTTTATTGCGATGGATCTTTTTAAAAATCACTTTAGAGCTTTAAACGAACTCAATCAATGGATACAGGTAGAAAATGTGATCGACAGTGCCAAAAGGTATGTAAAAAACGATAGCAAACAGACAGTCAAGGATGCGGATGCCAGAGAGCTTATCCAAAATCTATATGAGCATTTAGTAGGTTCTGACCGACAAAATTTTTAATGAACTGTATGCGATATACATAGGAAAGGGTGCGTGGTGATCTAAATGTGACCAGCAACAGTCGTCGCAATTCAGACTGCAATTCATTGGTGCCCAGCCTGCAACAGGCTAAACCATTCAATGGCATGCCCCCTCTACGAGAAGAACCACACTTTGAGTCAATGATCATTTGTGACGTTTCCAGAGACGGCATTTCTGCTGGTATTTTAGAAAACTTTAACACTGAAAATAAAAAGCTTATTAAAAAAATTTACCGTTTAAAATTTCTTTATTGGAAGTAATTGCTTTGAAGAGTTGTAAAAAGTTTTAAAATGTACGAGCTTAGCGAAAAAGTAAAGATTATGCTTGCAGACCCACCCCTACCTGCCAATGGCTATTCTCCCCACTTGGGCTCTTCTCCAGCACCCTTGCAAGGATTGGATTCCGGTGGAGCTGTGCCTTCTACACTTGCTAATGTCAACAGCCAACAGACAGAATCTGTTGGTGATCCAGTAAGTAGTAATTACCAATTCTATAAGACTGGTTCATTAGTAGTCAGACGAGAAAAGCGTCTTGAGGGAGGGGCGGGTAGGTTGGGGCGAGGAGGCTTGAAGGGTCAGATATGCGCTCACAGACTTAACTGTTTTTGAACATCATAAAATATCCAAAACAGCCTTCAAAAAATAGACCCCTATTATTCCCTTCCACTCCCAATACACTCTTTATTTCCTTTAAATTACTTTTGTGGGCCTTTTATGGCGAAATATTTGGTAAAAAATGAGTTTTGGGTATTTCTAGAAAACTCATTTTTAGGGTAGTGTGTGTGTAAAACCGAGTGGCGTCAATTTTTTAATTTAATAACTATTAATAAAAGCGACAAGTAGAAAATTCGCATATAACCCACGACACTTTAAAAAAACATATGATACATTGGGTTGGTCCAGTGTGGTAAATCCACCGGTGGATCCACCGGTGGCGGTGGCAAATTTTGGGTAGCCACCGGTGGCGGTGGCGGTGGGTGGCAAACATACCGGTGTCGGTGGCGGTGGGTGGCAAACACAGCGGTGGCGCTGTTGGTGGCTAAATATTGAAAATTTTTCAAAGAATTTTTGAAAATTTTTCGATTTTTCGAAGATCTCGCTTAATAATTTTTGCATAATAAGAAATACTATTGAACACAACGGTTTATATCATCAAGCGACAAAACAATAAGCTCAAACATTTTATTCAACCCAATTTCGATTTATGAACAATATTGTTTTTTTTTTAAATTTACTGCGCTTCCCTTATTATTTCAGTCAAAATATCGCGAACCATTTTCTTGAAATCTGCATAGTTTATTGCATCTGGCTTCACAGCAACAACATTTGGATGACCTTCCCACCAAGTGACGACTTAGTCAGCGACTACAGAGAGACCGAGGAAGCCAGCATTAATAAACAATTGCTTAAAGGACGAGACTCCCACAAGTTTCAGAAACGCTGTCGAGATAGCCTGAAATTAATATAAAATATACAAATATACAACAATATTCAAAAACTTTATACAAACCTTCAGCGTCATTTTTCCGGCAGCGATAGAAGGATTTCGGATCACACGAATTTTTTCACTGCAGGTTTTATTAATAGTTGCTTTGATTCGATTTTGTTGTTCTTGCTCTTTGAGAGTAGAGAAAAGAGTGGAATTTGAATGAGGTGGCCACTACTCTCTGACGCAGACGCAATTATGATCAAGGACGTAACCAGAATTGTCACTGCCTTCAGAAAATTCACGGAGTTGCTCCAATCGGATTCCAAACCTACACTATCTCTTTTGCTCCCTGGTTTGCAAGCCCTAATTAATGAGCTCAAGGTTTTCAAAGACTTTGTTTTAGTTTTAATAGAGCTTTTTAAGAAAGAAAAAAAGCTTGTGGATATTTGCGCTTCTCTGAAAGAAGGCCTACAGACAAGATTTGTAGAAGTTCTGATGTCAGGCAATCCCCACTCGGATCCACTTTATTTTGCCTCTTCCGTACTTGACCCCTTTGTTGCATTTGTGGTGCTTAAGGACAACACAGATAAAGTCTGTGGTAAGTCTGACAGATAAAGCTAAGTCTGCCATACGAACAACGGTAAATTTATTTGTCAATTTCAATTAAAAAAAATTTGAAGAAATCTTTTTTTTATAGAAACTCGGCTTTAAAGAATCGTCAGAAGATTTTCAAGGCTCAATATTTGGATTCGGAAGTTTTCTATCGGAAAAGGTATTTGTTGATTTGCTCGAGCAGGAAATGGCCGCTTATTTTCCAACCGTGTCTAAATGTTCGGTTAAAGGCAACTCATTTGATTTCTGGTTCCAAAACAAAGAGGTAACAATTTTTTCACACAAGGTATTTAGTAAGTTACTAGTTTACTAAGCTTTCGAAAATGGCTCTAACTATTCTTCCATCGCCGACGACCTCAGGGAGTGTAGAAAGGCTCTTTTCTGGTGTAACATTCAATACCGTTGGACACAAGTGAAACACAGGACCAGAACTCTTAAAAAAAAACGAGTTCTTCTAAACTATAATAAGCGTTTTATTGGACTTAAATTTTCATTTTTTGAATGTAATAAAAGCAGTGTGGTAAATGTATATGTAATGCATATAATGAGAACCTATATGATCTTCCTAATTTCTACCAACTTTACTGCCAACATTGTTGTGTGGTAAATCCACCGGTGGTGGTGGGAAATTTTGGGTAGCCACCGGTGGCGGTGGCTGCCACACTTGCTGGTGGCGGTGGCGGTGGCTATTTTTGAACTTTTACCACACTGGGTTGGTCCATAAGTTCGTGGGTATTTATACATAACAGACCATATTTATGTATGGGTTGCAAAATTTTTGATAAATGAGAATTGGCACTCAATTAATTACTGGCTTTGAAAATCGAAATTTTGACTACACAATTTACGATTTGAAACCCATCGGTTAATTAGTAAATGATCATTTGGGTTTCAAATCGTAAATTGTGTAGTCAAAATTTCGATTTCCAAAGCCAGCAATTAATTGAGTGCCAATTCTCATTTATGAAAAATTTTGCAACCCATACATAAATATGGTCTGTTACGTATAAACATCCACGAACTTATGGACCAACCCAATAGATTTGGATTCAAGCTTTATATAGTACGTAGCAATATTATTTTAATTTAAGGCATTTATTCGAGCTATTCCCCACTTCACAATAATCTCATTTGCTGTGCTATGGTTATGTGGGGGAGCCTGGATTTTCCAACTGTTAGATCCAGAAATAGCTGCAAGACCTTTTAGAAATGCGCTGCTTTTTACCTTTCAACTATCTGCAACTATTGGTAAGTGATCGATGACTGAATTATCAGAAACTAGAAGATTGAAAAACTGTGAGAAATTACAACTTACAGTTCTTCACTATCTTCTAAAGTTTTTGATATTTTTGATCATATAACTGCGATAATTGCCAAAGCATAAAACCAACACTAAAGCTAGAATGGTTATTCGAGCAGGAGAAGAGTAAGGAAATTCAAATTGGGGAAAAATAAATTAAGGAAAAATTCTTGGATTCATATTTTGAAAATGTCTAATTTTTTTTATTTTCTGAAATGTGATAATTTTAATTGACCACCAAAAGTTTGGACAACTGGCTTTGTTTTGATCGTATTTCAACTCCTTGACAAAAAACGTGAATGCATATGAAAAAAGCGAAAAAATTCAAATTTCGACAAAAAATTAAAAAATATGGTTGAAAATCTTGGCATTCTGTTATGTTTAAAATGGGGTATAGGACATAAGGCGCCCGACCCAAAAGGCGCCTTAAGACAAAAGGCGCCTGACCCAAAAGGCGCCCGCCCAAATCTGCCAGCAGCCATTCATCTGGTTCACGTCCATGGATAGCATCATAAAAACGATATGTCTGAGGAATGATTATGCTCTAAATCAAACCGGGTTTTTAAAAACCATGCATCTAAAAAATTACCTCTAGAGAAGTTGGAACAGGAGGTGGCTTGCAATCTTCTGAATCTGTTCTGGCTCGTCTAATTCCCTTCTTCCTGGCTTTAACTTGTGGCATGGCATCCTGGACTCCTGAAGTTCTTGTTTGTTCGGACTTGCGCTAAGATTTGCCCTGTTTGCTATGATAAGAAAAGTACAAACTAAAAAGAAAAACGGCAGTAAAACAGTTACCAATGTAGTAGTCGTAGCTAGATATTTCTCTTCATTCCTGATAGCGGTAACGGCGACGTGAGAAGGATTCGATTCACATCCATGATTTGTCACGAGCCTGAAATAGATTTATAGAAAAGTCGAAAACAACTTGAGCACTATAATTACTTGATGAACTGCCCTTCCTTACTAAACCATGCTTTCCCGTTGCAGCCAATTGCTCTCTGATCACACTCTGCTGAGACTTTTCCCTCATTGGCACCTTTTAGATCGCGATGTTTTGTGTACATTCTTCCCTGGTGGATAAACTTCTTTTTTCCTTTATTTGAAAGAGCAGCATAAGGCTTGGCAAGTATAGCTTCCATTTGTTTCACTTTCTGATAAAAACAATACATGAGTAAGCGAATCGAAAGTATTTAAGATGCAAAAATAATAGAAAAAACAATGTCAACGAGCCTTTTGAGCCGCATTCCTTTATAAGCGAGCGCGTTTTGGGCGGGCGCTTTTTGTCCTAGGGCGCGTTTTGGGCGGGCGCCTTTTGGCTCGGGCGCCTTTTGGGCGAACCCCTTAAAATGCACTAAAATTTAAATTTTGACATGCTTTGACTTTATTTACAGCTATTACTGGCATTTCTGTTTAGGCTGGGGCGACACTAAAGCAACCAACAAATGGAGTCAAGCTTTTTGCATTGTATACACCATTTTCTCTGTTCCAATTGTGTTTTCCGGTAAGTTAAAGATTAAATATATTTTCATACGATAAATTTAAATATGTGAAGCAAAAGAACAACTTGAGTTAGACGTACCATACAAAAACAAATTTCGGGGTATAGCCGCTTCCCGAAAGTGAAAAAAGTTTCATTTTCGGGAAACGTTTACCGTATCTATTCTAATAGAGCACCACCGCCCTCGTTCAAAATCGTGTTCTTGGCATTGCGTTTTTGATCTCTTTTTCGGAGAATGCTATTGGGCGAATCACCCGTTATTTTGTAGCAAGTGAGATGATCTACAAAATGGATGGTAATTTGCCTTTGAGCACTCTTCAAAAACTGCGTGAAAACACAATGCTAAAAACACGATTTTGAATTAGGGGGTGGTGCTCTATTAGAATAAATACGGTATGCACCCGAATTTCCACTGAAAAAACCCCTTTTTAGTTAAACCTCCTGATATATAAAATCTTTAGGTAATATTTTCGGAACAAAATTTTTTTCTTTTGTGGGTAACTAAGCAGTTATTTTGCTACAATATTTCTGATTGAAAGGTGGCCACAAAAAGTAAAACCTAGGATGCGAAATTATTTTGTGCTAATCTAACCAAAAATGATTTCTGAACAGAAATCTTCAATTTTAAATTTTGGTTGCAGTGACAAATCCCTCCCCCACGGGGACTGATCGGATGGAGGAGATAACCTCATATTCGTGTTTCTCGACCCCGATTTCATTAGAAAGCCACGCGTTTTTTTTGATTCTGAGAAAAAAAAATTTCGAACCACAAGGGGGCATCATGGTTTTTTTGGTCAAAACTTCGTAATTTGAATTGGCGCCTTTTGAATTAAAAGGGAATAATGGCTGTATAGGGAGGGGAATGGAATCTTTATACAGTATTTGGACTATGAGGTTCCGTCACGTTTTTTGTTTCTTTTGTACTTTTCTCCCAACTTTTTCCTCGCAATTGTTTTTCTGTAAAGTAGGTGCACAACTACAGCGTATCCTCTTTCTTTTGAGTATATGGTTGCCAATACAAACATGTATATTTATGGGGCTTAGACGACCAACAAACTTTGAAATTGGCCAAATTTTTTGATTTTTCAAAACTTTTTCAACTTCCGAGGGTTTGTTACCCTACTTTTTTATAACCATTTTTAATTATGTAAAGTAGGTGCACATCTACAGCGTCTCAGCTTTCTTTTGAGTATAAGGTTGTCTATACAAACCTGGATATTTGGGGGTCAGAGACGACCAACAAACTTTGTGGTGCGGAAAACGAAAAATTTGTGTAATTTTTGCTGGGTATTTTATCTGGGAAAAAAGTATGGGTTCTTTTCGGTTATCCGGGGGACCTTTTAAAATTGCTTTTTTGATTTAATTTTACATATTTTCTGAATTCTTTAAATTTTTATTGTAAACAAACAACGACAAAATAACTATTCAACGGAGATTTTCGTTACTATTCAACGGAGATTTTAGGCAGATCACGAAAGTTCATAGCGGCTAGAAATGGACAAAAAATGTAATATTAAATCAAAAAAGCAATTTTAAAAGGTCCCCCGGATAACCGAAAAGAACCAAAGTATGTAAAGATATACCTATTTTTATGAATAAAGTCATAGCCCCTCATTGAAATTTCGAAATACTATAGAGGCGCCGATAGGCGCCTGTGGTCCCTTGTAATGGCTGTATAGGAAGGGGAAGGGAATAATAGGGCCCACTTTTATAGAAAATGATAACAAAAATAAAGGGTTTATATGCTTCGACTGTCTTACCATGTTTTTCAACTGGCCGTGGCATAAAGAGACTCTATATGCATTTTTTGATCAAGAGTACTTCTCGGAATCATGTCTAAGGTAAGTAAGTGCGCTTACGCGTGAAGTTTTGCCAAAAAAACCATGATACCCCCCTGTGGTTCGAATTTTTTTTCTCAGAATCAAAAAAAAACGCGCGGCTGTCTTATAAAATCGGGGTCGAGAAACACGAGTATGAGGTTATCTCCTCCATCCGATCAGTCCCCGTGGGGGAGGGATTCTGAACTCAAGCCTAAATTTTTTACCTCTTAGCATTTGCCAATATGGGTCGTCTAATATCCGAATTCTACTGTGTTGACTGGTTGTTTTTGACTGCCGTTGTTAGAAGAAGGGTGGGTTATTATTTTTTTAAACTATTTTAAAAATTGTGCTACCTTGTTGGAATGCATCCAACGAACTTTTTTGTTCAAAAAATATTTTTATCATTCTATTTGAAACTTTTTTTTTGCTGAGAAATAAATTTCAAAACTATTTTCGATTTTGCATATCTTCTTCCGAACAAAAAACTTTTGAAGAAATAAATAAAATTTTCTGTTTTTGCAGATAAAAGAATTCAAAGACCGCTTATTTCCCAAGATTCCGGAAGAAGATGTGTGTGTAATCTCAGTTTGCAACTTTTTGTTGTGCATTAGAATTTTTTTTTTAGAATTTTCGAACAGCCCAAATCCGACGTCGACTGCCCATAAAAGCAGCTGTCAATCTGCTGTTCATTCACCAATGTGTGGGTGTTGTTATTTACAGTGCACTGCTCAAAAATTTCAGTGTCATTGCAACAATATATTTTAGGTTAGATCTTTTTCGAGGTTTTAAATCACAAATAAAGTTTGTTTCAGCATAACATCCATGGCGACAATTGGGCTAGGTAAATTTTGTGACTATAGCTTCTCTTAAAAATAAATTTAATGCAAACTAAAGGATTTTGTTCTTATTTGTTCTCAGTGGTTCATGAGATATGTTCCAATTTTTTAAAAATATTTTCAAATAGCACACTAACAAAACTTTGCTTTGATAAACATGTCCATTTCTTTAAGACCATTTCTTAAGTAATGCCTATATAGCATTTAGGCGTTCTTTTTTTAGAAGAGTTGCGGGTCTAAGTGATGAAACTGTAGCGTTTGTCAGAAACGGAAGCCTTACGATTTTTCGAAATAGGCTGGCGAATAAAATTTAGCGAAAGACTCCATAATTTAGGGTAAAAAGTGTCGGACCCTAGGCGGAAAAAATATGTTGGGTGTTTGTTATTGGCAGACTCGACTGTAATATTAATTTTTTTATGTAAAAGCGAAAAAAAACCGAAAATTTGATGCTCTTAGTATAAGAATTAAAAATTTTTGACGCTACTCGTTTTTAGAAGGAAGGGAATAATAGGGGGCACTTTTTTGAGGGCCTTTTTGACCATTTTTTGACTGCTTTACCATGCTTTTCAACACGGGCCGTGGCAAAAAGAGACTCTATATGCATTTTATGATCAAGATTACTATGTTGAACATCTTTATTTTTTTGTCCGTAGCCCCTTAAAATGCCCCTAAAGTGGCCCTCTGAAGTGGCCCCTATCTGTCCCTTCGCCTCCCAATACAGCCCTTTGTCACTTTTTAAAAATCTTTTCTAGTCCTTTTTTCCAATATTTTGACTTAAAAATTAGGGGGGAGGGGGTTGGAGTTGTAAAACCGAGTAGCTCAAGTTGCTGCATTTAACTGATTTCAGGTGACTACCATCCTGATCCAGAAAAGTAAAATTTGTTTTTCTGCTGCGAACTTGTCTTTTTCGCACTGATTCTTCGTGTTTATGGTTAGAATTTTACACAAATATGATAAAGCTTTGCAAATTTCAAAAATTGTCTGACTTATTTTTGTTTTTTCTAAATTCTCAAAAAAGCACACGGATCAATGTCAAAAGGACATTTTTACATTTATGCTGACGTTTATAAATAAAAGTTTGTCTTTCAGTTTCCTAGAGACAATTGTTTGCATTGTTTACCTTTCCTCAGGCATTATAATTCTGTCTGCACTGTGCCTCTCAATTGCTTACCACTTCCAACGAATGCATTATGTGGTGCTCAAAGAATGGTAAGTTACTTAACACGGAAATTCCGAATTTTAAACTTATTGTGCAAAATATCATGCTATAACTGCTAGTACAGTCGAGTGCCGATATAACGGCACCCCGATATAACGGCACCCCCCGTTATAACGGCACCTTGGGAGATATTTGGCTGGCCGACAGAGTAACCCGACAAAGTTTACCCCCGATATAACGGCACCCATGCTATAACGGCACTAAACAGCCGGTCCCGGTGAATAAAATAGCCCCT
Organism: Ditylenchus weischeri; assembly: GCA_029231635.1. NCBI lineage: Eukaryota > Metazoa > Nematoda > Chromadorea > Rhabditida > Anguinidae > Ditylenchus > Ditylenchus weischeri. The sequence continues at coordinate 37,318 of JAMRYI010001048.1, read as the reverse complement.
CATATAACGGCACTTATAAATTTAGTACAAATTTATCTCAAAATTTCTTTCGTTTAGTTCGCTATGGCAACAAGGAAGCGCACTGCTGTAACTCTGGAAGTAAAAAAAGGCTATTATCAAAGCGGCTTCCGAAAATAACAATCAGACGAAGCTGTCTGCACGGTTTCAAATTCCAAGGGGAACGATGCAAAGAATATTAAAGGAAAAGAAAACGATTATGAGGGTGGGAATACAAAGCGGTCAAGACTAAAGCCAGGAATTATGAACAAATAGAAGAAGCGCTTGTCGTCTGGTTCAAACAGGTCAGAAGCAACAATCTTCCAGTCAGTGGAGAGCTTAGACTTTTTTGGCTTGATTATGGTTTTCAACCTTTAGGAAAAGGCGAAAGTACTATAAGTACTTCAGTACTATACAGGTGGTTTGGGTACCATCCAGGTGGTTTACATACTATACACGTGGTTCGGGTAATATCCAGGTGGTTTAAGTACACCGATTTTTTTCCGTAGATCGTTAAATTGTTCGTGTTATTTGGCACCACCTGTTTAGTCAATTAAAAAAATTTTCTGTTTAGTCAAATAAAGATTTTTTCATGTTACCCCCGATATAACGGCACCTTTGACCGGTCCCCAGAGGTGCCGTTATATCGGCACTCGACTGTAATATTAATTTCAAAACAAACTGACCAAGTCAGACACTAAACTATTTTATCTGAATATAGTATTTTGATAGGATTCTCTGTAATCAACTTTTGTCCGTCACGTTTTTTAACCCACTTCTCATTTATAAATCTTTGTGTTCTCAGCGTCTCTAAGGGTAAGCCAGGGCGTAGAGTTCAGATAACTCACCAGCATTGACATGTGATGTTTAAAGTTTTGAGTTTAACCTCAAAACTTGGCAAAACCAGGCATGCTCAGGGGGTCATCGAACCTGAGACCCCAAAAAATTGTTCAAAATTAATGTTTTATGCGCCTCTTCGGCTTGTATATATTTATTGTGTCATTGTTTTCAGGCTGCACCTTCTCTATGTCTACTACAAACAGAAAAGAGAATCTAAGCAAAAAAATAAAGTAGTGGATAGCAATCAAGCAATTATGCAAAGCCAGATGAGGCAGGGATTCGCGGAAAATGGAGGAAAATTAAAATAGTTGAACTTGTAAATACAAATATTTTATTTTAATTATGCCTATTTATAGAGTTTTTTACCTTGTGTTTTTAAAATACAGCCCTCTAATAACTATGGTTTACATCTTCAATAAAGAGTTCCCCGACGATTCAAACCCTAATAATACCCCTAGGATGCAGATGAATCTTGAATACACTGTTTCCTTTGATAAGCCATGCGGCCTTTTTCAAACACTCAAAAATTAAAAAATTGCCAATTGGCCAAACGTTTCGCCAATTTTATGCATATGCATGAAATTGGCGTAACTTTCAAAAACAACAGGGGGTTCACGAAAAAAATTTTTTGTGAATTTTTTTCGTGAAAATTTCCAGGCTGTCAGACCGTTTGTTCTATCTATAAAAGCTTTCTCAACTAGTCTTGTTCGGCTTTTTTAAATTTACTATACGGTTTGTTTTCTTCTGTTATCACGCATATTTAGTGTCATTTCTGACATCACTTGATCGCTAACAAGATGAAGGTTTTTGCTTTGGTCCAACTGTTGTGTCCTAGCGGAAGGATAGAGATGGAACACAGCTAAGAGAGAAAGAGCACACGACTAGCTTATTGCTTTATTCCGACACAAACTGACCTTCAGACCTTATATACTAACACGGACAATGCAAACAATAGAATCATTGCGAGACAAATAGTGATTCATATCACTATACAACACTTCCCCCTTTAAGATAACCTGGGGAAGAGACACAGAGATTTTATTGAATCGGAAGTTCATTCTTGTAGCTCTTCCTTCCATATGGCTGCAGTATAGTTCTTTGCTTCTTGATCTTTGTTGAGCGTCGAACTTATTGCAGAGGGGCCACCACAGGCAATTGCACCATCATTGGAATAGAGCGAGCAGTAGACAGAATAGAAGGCGACGCCACCAGAGCATCTTCGAGCTGATCCACCAGAAATTCATCTTGAGCTGCTTCTTGCATTGGAACGGCAAACTTCAGACGACCGAATTCACTTAGCCCCAAATCCAAAGAATCTTCCACTGGCAACAGACGAGAGAGCGAAGAAGGCGCAGAAAGCTTACAACCAAAGAACGCTTACAACTAAAGAACGCAGGAGACTTGCCATCTGAAACTGTGGGACACGGAGCTATTCTGTATCAACTAAGGAACTTATCAATAGAAAGCTGTCTAATCCCTTCTTGATTTTGTCGATAGCTGTCTTGAAGCTGTCCACAAAGCTTTTAGCTTGGCCATCTGAAACCTTTCTTCACTTGGCAGAGGATTTGATCGGCTGCAGCTATACCAATTCATTGAACGGCATAGGCAAATTGCTGATACTAAAGGAAGCATCACGACCGAACACTTTTTCGCAGATTTCCAGAGCACCGATGACGACTTCCCTATCATAATTCCAGGATTCTGTGCACTAAGCATAATCTTCTTGGCTATTTTGGAGCACTATTGTATTGATTCTGACCTGTTGCTGACTTGGCGTTTGCTTTGACTGTTGGAATTTCTGGAAACTGGCTCTTGAGATGACCCGCAACATTGCATTGATGACACTGGGACACTTGGGACCACATTCATCAGACCAATGCATTTGACCACAGCGGAAACAGGCTTGACTTGGAGGAGCTTTCTTCTGACCCACATGATTGATTCTATAGTAAGACAAAGCTTCTTTTCTTTCCAGACGCTTTGCTTTGGAAATTGATGAGAGTAGTATACACTGTATTATTGTATCAATGTATGGGAAATTTTTGGAAGGGAAAAAAGGAAAGGGAGTAGCAGCAAAACAATCAACCATCAAGGACCGCACCAACAAGCAGACAAAGAAAACAAAGTTCCTATCCAAAATTCCTATTGATAATATTCTCTTTGGTAAAAAAAACAAAGTTTTAAAAATCATTCTTCACCAATTATGACTTTTTAATTTTTTTTTAATACTACATTCACTCTGATAGAATGGCACTCAATCACTTTAGATACATCTACCTGCGTGCATAATTTTTCGGTTTTTCAACTATTATGAATTCTACTAATTAATCTTCTTGAATTCTGAATTTTTACACAAATACCCTAATAGGCATCTAGATTTTATAGTTTTGGTTGACTGAAAAATAACCCGACACTCCGTTCTATCAGTGTAAATAGAGTACAGTCAAACCTTTATATAACGACACCCGATATATAACGACACCCGACACCCAAATTTGGTGAGCTTTGACTAAAACTTAGTCAAATGAACATTAATATATATCGACTCCTCGATAAACGACACCCTTGGACTGATTCTTTGTGGAGTCGTTATATCAAGGTTCGACTGTACTACGGTTCGGTTCGAACCTGAGTGTGATTTTGGGTCAAAACACAATCCCTTACCCAGTGGGTAATACTCACTGCACCATCGAAGCCAAAAATTTTAAAAATAAAGAGCGTGCACCACAGGGTTCGAACCTGAGTGTGATTTTGGGTCAAAACACAATCCCTTACCCAGTGGGTAATACTCACTGCACCATCGAAGCCAAAAATTTTAAAAATAAAGAGCGTGCACCACAGGGTTCGAACCTGAGTGTGATTTTGGGTCAAACACAATCCCTTACCCAGTGGGTAATACTCACTGCACCATCGAAGCCAAAAATTTTAAAAATAAAGAGCGTGCACCACAGGGTTCGAACCTGAGTGTGATTTTGGGTCAAAACACAATCCTTACCCAGTGGGTAATACTCACTGCACCATCGAAGCCAAAAATTTTAAAAATAAAGAGCGTGCACCACAGGGTTCGAACCTGAGTGTGATTTTGGGTCAAAACGCAACCGCTTACCTAGTGCACCATCGAGGCCAAAATTTTTCGAAAACCTCCAAAGTGGTCGGAATCAGCCGAAAACCACCCCAAAGTGGTCGGAATCAGCCGAAAACCACCCCAAAGTGGTCGGAATCAGCCGAAAACCCCGAAGTGGCCAAAAACACCCTGAAACCCCCAAAATCGCACGAATCAGCCAAAAACCCATGAAATGGTCCCCGATCAGTAGAAAACCGTCAAAGTGGACAAAATTACCCAAAAACTCTTGGAATGGTTTAAAACAGTAAAAATGCCCCAACATGCAGAAAACTCACGAAAACCCCTCGAAACATTCAAACACAATAAACTAAAAAGGCACTTTCTTAAAATGTTTCAGCAGATGATATAGAAATATTGGAGGCTGAAACGAAGGACAAGGGAGGACCTAATGAGTTGATTATTTGCCTTTGATCACGTGGAAAACGCAATAAACAATTCTATTTGTCGAATAACAGGTAAAACCAAGTCACATTTAAAAACGCTCAGCAACTATGGAAAAGGTTATATGAAAAAGATTTGACAACAACAGCAAGGCCTACGTTGAAATTAGGTGACAATGTAAGAGTCGCCAAACAAAGAGGTGTTTTTGACAAGGGGTATGTGCTAACTTTTTTCGACACTGTTTATAAAATTTCTAACAATAAAAAAGGACAACCAAATACATACCAACTGGAGAATACTAATGGTTCGTGCGTTACTGGAAAGTTTTACTAGGTAGAACTTGGTAAGACAAACATTGACGACGCATCTTTGTACAGAATCGAAAAAGTCATAAGGTCTCGAAATGGGCGGAGCCAAGCAATATCTCGTGAAGTTTTTCGGTTATGACGATCAACAATGGGTAGACCAAAAATTTATCAAGTAATTTGAATAACATAATGTTCTTATTGTTATATTTATAATTTGTTTCCAATACATGGCTAATAGTTTTTTTGTTGTTTTACCTTCAAATATAAAAGACCATACCGACAATAAACCTAACAAGTTTCGTGTACATCTACCTAAAAGTATTAATTTGCAAGGTAATTGGCTTTGTGGCCTTCATTCGATAGCATTCAGACACTTTTTTGCCACAGTTGGCACTAATGAAGAACAATTTATCAATGTTTTTCTTAAAAATCAAGAAAAAGTTAAACTATCGGTGCCAAAAAGTTTTCCAAATACTCCACAAGATTTGCTAGATACACTTAATGGTGGGATATTACAGCAATTAAATGTCTTCATTGAGCAGAACACCTCCAGCGTAATCCAAAAAAAGCGTCGTGCTCCACCCCTTTCCATGGGGTCACATCATCAAAAAAAGCACAGAGAAAAAAATGAGTGGAAATGAATGAAAACAGGAACAATGACATTGTACCAGAAAATGATATAACAACTGCTGTGTCAGATACAAAGGCTACTGTTGTAGCGGCAGCACCTGCAGCAGTTGAACCACCGTTGTCCAAAGAAAATGCAAAAGCACCTGCTGCAGATAAACCAACTTTGCTAAAAGAAAATGCAAAAGCTCACTCACTAGGACACTGTCCTCGTCCACACAGCACATGACAAAATGGTCAATACTTTGAGCAGTTCGGTCCTCAAGTTTCATTGCACAACACATGCCTCGATTACCTTGAAAGTGCCCACTTTTAAATTAGGGTGAAGGATAAGGGTGAAAATAACGCATTGACTGCCAGCTTTTTTTAACCTCTTGTTTTTGCTTTTTAATTTTTTTAGTTAGAAAACTATCAAAGTAAAAACGAAAAAATTTGAAATTTTGTGCTGATCTTTGACATGTTTTAGCTGGTTAAATATATGCGTCTTAACACCAGCCTACTACCTTACACTGGCTTTATTAAATATCCCACCTCTCTCAACAAAGGATTTAAACCACATCTGACCCGAAGCCTTTAGTGCTCCTCTGTGGTGCTTTTGATGGTTGGTCGATTTCAATTGGTCGATTTCAACTACAGTACGATGCCCACCAAGTTTGCCCAACAACTCATTGTGTTGAATCCACTCCTCCATGCATAAATTTAATGACGTGAGCTAGATGCATGTCCCTTGAAAATTCGGCTGCCAGAAGTGTTTTCATCCACGGCTCTTTTGTGTTCCTTGCTGCTGCTACGGCGGAAGTAGGGTGCCCGATTCAAATTTCCCTTAAAACCATTGCTACTTAAAGAGTTCCTTCCAATGCTTCTGTCTTTTTCCTGGAACTCTTGCTGGATACGACGACGTGCTTCAGTCTCCAGCATTCTTTTCTCCGCATTTCGACGTCGCAGTTCCTTTTCACCCTCAAAAAGCTCAATGATCTCGCCCATGCGGCGGTCTATGGTCGCATCTTCTGGACTTCTTCCACCAGAGTTCCCTTGTGATCGTATTGGTTGCTCGCTTTCTGACTTAGAATTTTCTGTAGCTTGCTAACTTTGGCATTCACGGAGTGTACTTGTTGCTTGATCATTTTGATCTCAACAGCATCCAGCTGATGTGTTGGCTGCAAGTTCTGAAGGGGCTGACGCACTTCTCTGTCAAAGAACTCGAACGCTGGTGTATCATCTCCAGTAGATCTCGCTCAAAGGCAGTGGCTTGCGTTGGGATGTTGTTCTTGGGCTGACTCTCCATAGTAAGACAATAAAATAAATTTAGTTCAATCACAGAATGATCAGAGTTTTCTTCTCCCTCTTTTTTCGTTTGCATCTTATCTCTACCGTATCCTTGGCGCGAACTTGAACGTCTTGAGGGTGTTTGATCGATATGTGCTCTTCCTTTTGATCCATTTTCAAAAGTGACTTCCAACATCCGGTTTCCTAGCACGTCTTGCACTATAGTTTTCTTCCATTTAACTGACTTGCTGCGATGGTCACGAATCCAAACTTCTTCCCCAACTTTGAAGCTTTTGTTAGCTTTTGCTCTTGTCTGGCGTTCAGTCGGTCTTCTGTGGATTTTCCGACAGCTCTTTTGATCGCATCAAGTGGTGTACGAATCTCTCGCTTCAGGAATCTATAAGCAGGTGTTTCTCATGTAGTTACATGTGGCGAGGCTCGATATTCTGCTAAGAAGATTTGTAATGCATCTCTTGCCTGGTATCCACTTGACATGATTTTCGCAACCGTGTGTTTAAAGCTTCTGACCATGCGTTCAGCCAATCCGTTTGAAGCTGGATGGTAAGTTGGTGACCGCATGTGCTGAACTCCTTGACTGTTGAGAAAAAGATGTCATTTCCTCGGACACAAAATTGCTAGCATTGTCTGACACTAGGGTTTAGGTGTCCCAAAAGTAGCAAAGACTTCTTGGAGAAAATGGATGGTGGCTGCTGAAGTGGTGGAATACATCATTTTGATAAATGGATATCCGGAGTAAGCATCCACAAGTACAATCCAAGAAACGGTATGCTCCTTTTTCGGTTACGATACCACATTTGTTGCTGCTCTCTTGGTCGAGAGGTATTTGCCAATAATCACATGCGACATCAAGCGAGGTATAGTATTTTTTCCCTGCTACTCTGTGTATCAAGGCCTCCATTCTTGGCAATGGGTAAGGATCTGTTAGTGTGATTTTATTGAGTGGTCGGAAATCCGTGCATGGACGAAGTTTTTTCGCCGGGCGGCGGAGGCGTCATTATTGAAATACGCCGCCTCCGCCGGCGGACACGTATCCGCCGGCTAAATCGCTCCGCCGCCGCCTCCGCCGAGATTGTTTTTGAACCATTTTTTAAAATAAAGCGAAATTTTAAATATTAATTTTCTGCACTTTTATTTTATATAAACAAGTCAAACTTTGATCAAATGAGCATTATAAGCAAGTAAAGTTTTACTATTCAAAAGAATTGGTTTTGTTGGTGTCACCACTCTTGTGTTCACCTCTTCTTCTACTGCAAAAAACAGAGAATTCGTCTTCTAGTTCCATGGTTTCTCCATCATCAGACTCATCAAAATTCGGCCGGAAAAAATTTACAGCCGTTCCCGCGTAAACAAAACGCTCACTCATTGGGGACGAGGCTTTACCGTAAACAGCTCTTTTGCGTTCAAAATCGTGTTCTTGACATTGTGTTTTTGACCACCTTTTTGAAGAATTCTCTCAGGCAAGTTACCATTTATTTTGCAGCCAGTGAGATAAGCTATAAGGTGAGTGGTAACTTGACTGGCTGAAGTCTTCAACAAGTGGGTCAAAAATACAATGTCACAAACACGTTTTTTGAATTTAGGAGGGGATGTTTGTTAGAGTACCGTATATCTTCTAAAAAGGACCCATAGGGCCTTATTTTTCAAAAACTCTATGTAGGTGTGTCCTACATATAGTATATATGGTAAATTCCGTTACAGTTAAACCTGGATTTAACGGCCCTCCGGCCATCCCTATCCTCCCTTGTCAGAATATTGCTTAGGCTTAGGACCATAGTCCATAAGTCATTCAAGTATGGATCTAACCGAGCTTCAGCCACTTCTTTTCCCGAAAACGAAGAATTGATTATTAAAATACCGAAATAATAAACCTTAAATCCAGGCCCTTCAGTATGCATATTATCAAAACCCAAAAATCTCATTCCACTCTATTTTGCAGCCTTGCTCTCCTCCAAATGTAGCAGTCGTCGCTCCACTCCAGCTTCCAAATTGGCCAATCACTCCGAGGGTGCCCGTTTATTAGAGACTGCCCGACTATTGGAGACTACCCGTTTATTTTTTCGATCAAAATTTATTCGAAGACAGACAAAAAAATAGGTAAACATTCAATAACACAAACATACGAACCATCAAATTCAAAATGAAGACTGTCATCAGCAAGGTAGCCATTTTCTTCGTCTTGATCTGCATCAAACTGCAAAACATTTGTATTTTTTCAAAAATTTTAGCTTAAAGAGTTAAGCTGTAGGTAAAATCGTCTTCTAGGGTGCCCGTTTATTAGAGACTGCCCGACTATTGGAGACTGCCCGCTTATTAGAAGAAATGCGGTATGTTCTATTAAAATTGTGCATTACGAATTTTCATAACCTTGGGACACGAAAAAAATGAAAATTTTTGTTTGAAAACTTGAATTTCGCATTAAATATACTTGGCTTTTTGTTTGTCTTGAACTGCACTATTATTGAAATTTTGGGGGCCGTGTGATATGGATTTTTCTAATTCAACTTTTAATTCTGCACAAGTTTATTCAACGCCACAGCACCAAATTGTTTAAAAAGTAGGCTAACGAAAACGACTCTGGAAAAATAAGTTTCAAAAATCCACAGCGAACCAAGCCAATTTCAACCTATTCCTACATGTTTTTCGAATCTCCAGATCAGATTTTTTCTATCCGATCGCCCAAAATATTTAAATTCCATACCGTAAATCGACTATGCCAGAAACCTACGCACTGAAAAATAGAGATGAAGATATGTGCTTGCCCAAATACCCAATGCAAATAATTTAACATAAAGTTAACTCAATATCCCAAATACCTAAATTATTTATTTTTCTCCATTTCTACTGATAAATTTGTTAATCGTTGCATTATCTTTTTATGCTTTGTTATTTTGTTTGTTACTGCCACAGTTATGTATTTTTATTAATCATTTACAAGTTTATGTGCAGTCTAGCTTTGATTTAGCACTATGACCCATGGTCAAAACAGAAAAATTTGGCTCAGGCTAATTCAGGGCTCGCAAATAAAAATTTTGAAAATAAGGACATTCGCTTGGTATAAGGACATTTTAGGATATTTTTCGAAATATGCAATTTTATCGGGCAAAGCTTTTTTTGCTAAAAAGCTTCTTTTTGCCGCTAATCGTACAAGCGAGCATTTCTCGGTGTTTTTCTGATCGTAAAATTTTTATTTTCATATCAGCATGTAGCCCTGCATCTCCTGTTACTAATGACCTATCAACTGATTCGATGTAGTTATAAAAAGTTTGAGAAATACCCATTTTTAGGAAATTGGGCTAATGTGCTTATTCGTTTGGGTTAATTCGACCATAACTCGCCAAATAATCTATTTTACAAAAGACAGTTTTCTGGTGTTTTTTAAACATGTATTAAATCAAAAATCGACTGTTTACATACAAAATTACAATTATATAGTGATAATTGAGCAAATAAGGCGAGGATAACCCGATTTAAAGTGAAATGTCCAGCTGGTTTTAGTCTGGCCACAGAGATCATCATCACCCTAAACACCATGTTTGAGCAAATGTCAATAGATGCATCAGAGGAGAAGTGGCTCGGCGTAGGTGCTGTTCCAATCCCTCATGAACACCTCTTCAAATTTTTTAACGAGCATTGGAGAATCAACACCTTCAATGATCAAGCTAAAATATTTGATAGTGTTTAGCACCATAAATTTGTCAAATTTTTAAGTAAAAGAGACTCACCCAACTCCTGCCGTGGAAATAAAGTAGTCGCCGCTCCAATTTGAGGTCCCTGCAAAGTTATTGTTGTTGAAAGGAGTTACAACATCATTCAAATATCAAAAATATCGCATCAGAAAAAATGGGGGCATTGTAAAAATTTAAGGGTGAAGAGGCGGTTTCCGGTACCCTTCTCGTCAGAAAATTACGTCATTCACCGTCTTATGCAGAGGATATGAAAACCACAGTGGTTTGTCTGCTCAAACCCACCAATATAAGCAGCCCTGTCAGTGACCATATATTTTGCATGGTTGACTCTAGTATGGTCCATCTTTGCTTGCTCCTTATCAGACGGCACAGTGAACAATTTCTGTAATTATTTCAATACCCAATAGTTACTAGACAACTTTATTGCAGTCTAACTGCTCACCACAGAAACACTGCCTTTATGCAATCCAGTGTTGATTTGCATCAAAGACTTCAGGAATGCAATCATGTCAGGTCTGAATTGAACAAGGTTGATTAAGGCAAAAAAATTGAATGGCAGCAAAACACACCTGCTATACCTCCACTTACTGATCAACAAGTCTACTTTGATTCCTCTGTAAGCAGCCGATCGAATGGCATTGTCCAGGGCTGGCCAATAACTAAAAAATAATTTGTGTCGCGGATTGATGGCTCGAAAAAACGCACTAGTTCTTGCCATAACCCATGTACAGAGTTGTCGGGATGTAGTCCATTACACTCACTCTAAAAAAATAATCAATTTTTGATTTAGTTGGAATTTTAAATGCAATTACCTGACATACTGTTGAGCAGTTTGCATCAGAAACACTATGGCATCAAGGTCTGAAAATAGATGTATTTTTAACAGAAAAATGGATAAAGTTTGTAGAATTTACCATGTTCTCGACCTTTGGGATTGAATGCTGCTGGGGAACTCTGAAATGCATAGCTATTTGTGAATTACCTTCAGTGAAAAGAGTTTTTCGCAATTTTTCGTCTAGGCCTCCCCGTTTTTTTTGATTGTGCTTAAGTGCAAAGACTCAAACATGTTTCGCGAAATACAAAAAAAACATGTTTGAGTACGCTAGCCTGCAGGGCAGGGTATTATCGTATTCCAATCTTTTTAATGAGCAAATTTTGGTGGAGAAGACGAAAATTTATTTGTCGTTTAGGCGCATGCCCAGGCATTACACCGCAAATAAAGGCGGTAACCAAAAATTTTTTTCAATTTTTTCGTTTTCCATGTTTTTCATCATTCTTATATTGATCACCTTGTACTATTTTTTTAAAATTAGGTAGAAACCTTCAAAAATCTAGATATAAAAATCTTCGAACAAAAAAGTTCATTGCCAAATCGCTTTAACAAGAGCCTGACCTAGATTGTATCCATCCCATATGGATAATAAAACATCAACTTACCGAAATAAATGCTTTAGAAGGTATGGAGTTGATGGTGACTACGTCATTAGTGGAGGCAGAAGAATCTTGTTGCTAAAACACACATGTTTTTACAAAAACATGTGCTATAAATTTATTTTTACTCACCTTTGAATCTGCGTGGGAAGCAATTGATTGAAGGTTATCCCTTACGTTAAAATTGATGTCCAGCATATTTTTGGAGTTAAAATTAGTCCTCAGATTTATTGGCCAACGATAAGGGATCTAAAAACCACAGAATCAATTGAAAATCTTTATTTAGTCCAATGGATACCTTACCTTAGCCCCTTCCTCGCCCATGCGCCAATAAATACTGAAACAAACACTGTTAATACTAACACTGTAGCAATATTTGCTAACTCACGAAAATATTTTTCCAATGTCAGAGGCTATGCAGGAGCAATTGCGAATCAGAACTCCCAGCTCTTTCACCTAACTTATTTTGTAGACAAAGTTAAAAAAAAGACAGTTACCTCAGTAAGCGATTTCCAGTCCATATTGGCGGATCCCAAATAGACGTCTTTTTGATCTAAACAATAAAAATTAAACCAGCTCCATAGGATAAGTTGGTTTTAAAGTGGGGTTGAAAGCTGTTAAAGAGATAGTCTCGACACCAAAGGATTATTCTAAGTTTTCTGTTTTTAAATGTGGTTTTAGAGCCATATTTTGTCGACAATCCGTTAATGTGGTGTCAGACAGATTTGTACAGAATTAAAAGTTGGGTTATCATCACTATCAGAATTTCTGAATTTCTTCAAAGAAGGTCAAAAGGTCCTAACCTAAAAATCGAAATGGAAAAGGGGAAAAACCATCGAATTTTTTTTGATTAGTCTTCTATTGCATTTCCAATTTCAGGGCATTTTTTCAAGGAATTTAGAAATTCCGATATTTATGATGCTAATCCAACTTTTAATTTTGCACAAGTTTGCATGACATCGACAAAATATGGCATGCTCACCTGCTTAAATTTTGTCCCCACCAATTCAAAAAATTTCTAATCATTATTTAATTATCATTATAGTTTTTTTTAGAAAAAGCAGTATTGCTCACCAATAATCCACATCTTTGTGTGCAGGACCCCTGATCCTAACAGAGAGGAAAAGTTGAGGCTTCTCACTTCCGCGTAATCTAAAACTAGGTAATAGAATTGTCTAAAAATTAAATGATAAACCAGCAGTCAAAATCATACCATGATCTTCTAGATACTGAGAGTCTGTCTGTGGAAACTGTTTGCTAGCGAGATTCTGAGTGATCTTGATTTTGACACCTCTTTTAGCAGCGTCTACCATATTTTTGAACGTTTCCCGTCCCTGATATCAAACTACTATTTTACTATGCAGCAAGTACAAAGTGAAGTCAAATACCTGCCATGCAGTTGGGTAGCCCGTGCTGTCTCTGGAAATGGCTGTTTACTAATGAATGGGAGGCTTTAAAAGCACCTCAGATCCCAGTAGAGTACAGCAAGGTCAATGCTCTTTTCAGCGCTTTTGAGCAGTTCAGTCCAGGCCTGGAAGGTGGAAGTGTTGTTTCGAAAGCCTGGGTATACCATTCCTGAACAGTGGTGGTTTTTATATGTAAATAATGGTTGATCAAAGGTTATCCGCTACCCCCAGGCAAGGTAACATTTATGAGTACAGAATATATAGAAAAAACAACTTTTCGTGGTTTTTAGAAATGATTAGTTTCTAATGAAAAACTATCAGAAAAAAATTTGGTCTTCGCTTAATTCCCACATGGTTTTTAATTTTTTGACATCAAATAAATATTTAGGCTATCTTCATGCCATTTTTCCTCGCTGAAACCAGGCCAAAAAACGATTCGAACTAGTTGTCAGGGCATTATTTACTCAAGGTTTTTGCTCGGTTCATGTCACAGTTAGGTTTGTGCGCACATCTCTAACTCTTCAAGTCTTCTACGCTTTTCCCGGAAACTTAGTTTTTTTTGTTGTTAGGAAAAAGCCATTTCGGAAAACTGCCGAATGTTGAAAACCACAAAAAAATTATTCCTATCACATTCTGAACATAAAATATGACCCTCAATGGATGAATCAACTGTATTCTAAACTATATTCAATCAATCAGACTGATCACACACACACCTGTGGGAATAGATTCTACAATCTCCAATCTGCAATATTTTTATTAATAAAAGTTGTTCGTAGAATTATTTAAGTGTTTTTACCCGCATTCATCAGTACATACACCTTAAATGTCTCGATTTGCAACAAAAAAATATTTATATTGACATACCAGTTTTCTCATATTTCTTGACATTTTCTATCTGAAAATGGAAGATTTAAACTCACTGAACAAGTCCAGCCTACTTTTCGGACAGCCCAATATAATGAATATCCAAACTCACCGAATCATCATTAAATAAGGGGATAAAAAATGTCATGAGAAGAAGTAAAGCAAGTATAGTGATGGGAAGACAGGCAGGTTTGACTATAGAATTTTTGCAACACTCTTCGCTTTCTTCTTTGTCCATAGCTGTGCTCATTCGCGTATCTGCAACAAACCAATAAAAATGATTTTCTGGTCAATTTTAGAGAATGCTCACCAAACAAGTCCATTTCGAAATTCTAAATGACTATGTTGAATACAGCTAATTAAAAGGAGCCCCCTCCCACCCGGGGGTGTTGTGGAGGTAGGTTTACCCACCAGTGTCAAAACACATTTTACACTTTTTCATAACAAAGCTATCTTTTAAAAATCTTTTTATGCTGACTTTTTCAGATGTGGCAAATTTGCTTTGACAATCGCGGGTACAACCCCAGGAAAAGAGTTCATATTGGAGCTACATTACTTACCGTCATATCTGCCCTTCCATCTTTGGTCTGAAAATTTTGTGTTTTAGATAGACCTGATCAATTTTCAATATTCTTACAAGATTTAAAATTTTTAGATTTTTTACATAAGAGGTAGTTATCGAGCTAGATTTGTGGATGGTTTCCTTTTAGCTAAAATTGCTAAGACCACAGGACATCCCGCTAATAGGACAGCTCCTTCTAATTGGGCATCTCCACGGAGGATGATTGAAAAATAAGGCGCCCCCCTCTAATAGGGCGGTCTTAGTGTCTTTCTATCCAGTCCTTGTCGGTTTTTGTAAAAATTAAGAAAAAGCATTCCCGACCGAAAATTTCATTTGCAAAGTGCAGTGCAACACTTAATCTATTTTTTTATTTGTTCAATTCAAATTTCCTTATTACCGGAATTCTTTTCAAACCTCCCGAAATGTCCTACCTCTCCAATTGGAATCATCTCTCTTGTTCAGCCACTGATCCCAAATTAGACAACACTTTAGCGCAAACAAACAAAATGACCAAAATCAATAACTTAGTCACAATAGGTAAACCAGCAACTAACAATAATGTCTAATGTAATCCACTCACAACAACAAGGGACTTAAGGTGTGTGAGCGTCTATTTTCGTCCGTCGCACCTTCTAATGTCACTTGCTTCAAGATTTCTAGCTAGCTAGGTTGCCTGGCATGCAAATAACCAAATGGCTAGCAGCTGGTCTTAACCACAAAGCTAGACACACAAAACAACCAATAGACCCAAGTCTTGCTCTCTTAAACGACATGATAGCTCCTAGTCAAAAAGGGCAAAATATTCCACAAAGCCTATTTTGAAAAGGCTTTTTTGTCGTTTTTACTTGCTTGCTTCCTCAGTCAAAAGGATAGAGAATTAGACAAGGAAATTATATTATGTTGCAGTTTTATCACATATAAAATAGATAAATATTGAGACAGGAAGTTAGAGAAAGAAGTGGAGCCTGCCTTTCCTTCACATGTATCTAATTACATTAAAAGGCAATTTCATCATTAAAAAACAACAAAATGTCGTTTGGTGGCTGGTTAGACATTTGAATTGACATTTTAGGCGACCATATGTTTGATTCCGATTCGTTTGTCACGCTTTAAAAAGCAATGTGTTAGATCAAACAAAATGCCTTCGGAAATTCGAACTCGTAATCATAATTTTTAAAAAAGGTAAAAGTCGAAAATTATAAACTGAGAGTTGAAATAATCCATTTGTAAACACAAACTATGTTAACTATATCTCGGTAAATTCTGCTTGCTAATTCAGTTTTCTTAAGCCATTTTGTTTACTAAAGGGTTTTTTAGACACCTTATTCTAACTCTGAATTCAACTTTGAATCATACACATTTGTTCTTAGTCCTTATTCAAAAAAAGATTCTGTCAATAAAAATAAGTTACCTCCCAGCCT
The DNA here is from genome assembly GCA_029231635.1 of Ditylenchus weischeri. NCBI lineage: Eukaryota > Metazoa > Nematoda > Chromadorea > Rhabditida > Anguinidae > Ditylenchus > Ditylenchus weischeri. The sequence goes on along the minus strand of JAMRYI010001048.1, from coordinate 21,381 downwards.
GCAGCAGTCATATGGTCAGATAGTCAGCAGGTTGATCCGAATGCCTAGGCTTAAAATCACTCAATTGACCAAATAATTCCTTGGAATTAAGATGTAAATAGCCAGTTTGCTGAAATAATGATTGACAATTCAAATAGCACTATTATCTTTTGTTAGGCAAAGATAACAAAAACATAAAAAAGAAAAACATAATCAATAAAATGCGTGAAGAACATATAAATGTAAGTGTAGGCATGGGGCAAGATAAGAATAAAAAACATTAACAACAACCTTAGAGGGAAGCAAATTACTAATTCAACAGCCCCCAAAACAAATACATTTGAAGGGCTGCATTCGCGGCCTTTTAGACAGAAATTCTCTCTTTATGCACAATTACTTGCTTTACTGCTTTCAACGATTTTAACGATCAAACCAATAAAGAAACGAGAAATTGTTGCGTTTCATTAGGCTCCCACAATGGATGTCGAGGTGTTTGAGGTGCTGTAGCTCTGCGAGTTTTCAACATTTTTACGAAGTTATTCTATCTATACTCGAGGTCTTTTCCACGAAACAACAAATCTCCAATAGTTCGACAGGAAAACGAAATTGAAGAATCGGACTTTCGACTTCCTACATCCATTGTCGGAGAGATACCAGGATGTCGAAAATTGCCCAAGTGGGCAAGGTTTACAGTTTCATGTAAATTTTGACTAATTTTTGCTAAATCCAATACAAGAAAAAAGAAATTTTTTAACGGTTTTAGTCATCGTAAAATATAAGTATGAAGTCAAAAAGTAGGAAAAGCCGGCTTAAAAATATGTTTCTATTGCAGAATTCAGTGCCAAAATATGCCTTGATCGCCTGTTTTTTTTAAAGGTGATCATCTTAACCATAATCAGCCTAGTCACCATAATTGCAATATTACCTGCTATACAGGTAGCAGCAAGACATTTTTTTTAGGAAAAAATAACGTGGGGACCAAAACGTGTTTTGGCACAGGATTCTGCAGTAAAACCAAAATACTACAGAATCACTGGGTACTACAGAATCACTCAGAATCAAAGATCTAAACAATTTATGGTGCGTACACGTTTCCTTCTTTTTGCCCCAAATGGGAAAAAAGGAGGAAACGTATAACGCCAAGTTTGTACGCGCCAATTCAAATACTTCGTTCAATATTTTTCGTGACTTCTTGGCTGTTTGGTAATCAAACTTTGATATCAGTACTACGAACTCAGTAGTGGTGTGCTACAGAACGTATAGAGGTTTAGTTACATTTTGTATAGTCTTAAATTTTATATTGTTCATAACTTCCACCTTAGCAACAACAAATAACTAAGTAAGCTCGAAATATTTAGGAAATTCACCAGTAGCATCTAACTCTTCCAACTCAGGCTTCAAATGATTTTTCCACGCAGCTCGCGCATCGTCTAAGGGCAAAAAAGGTAGAGCAAGAGTTGTTTTGATAAGTTGGTGGTATTTTCCCTTTTAAGGTACTCTTTCATAACTGCGTTGCGTAGGACGGCCTGATCGAAATGAAATAGACAGCCTTTCATCATCTAAAAGGACTTTTGAAAAAACCCTGGGTGATCGAAAGGAACCTCGATTCCGAAAATAGCAATAGCAGACGCCATCTCTGATTTTTCGTAGTCCATATGAAGGTAGCGGAAAGTGGGCTTTACACATAGGAGATTCATTTGTTTGAGGATGGCGATGTAACAGGCGTTGTAAGACTCCTCCGTTCGGTTTTGCACTAAGCTCATAGCAATCACAATCTATTCATCACCTTTATCAGTGGAAAACTAAAATATATATGTAGAAAACATCTAATATCACTTATCACACCAAGCCATGTAGAGTATAAAACTGAGCAAAACCACGAGGACAGCAATCAAAAGTGCCCTCAGCTATCCAAAGTTTACATTTTGCACCAGTCCGGAGGACGTCATCTGAAGCAAAAGTAATCACACCAACATATTCATCACTTTCGATAATCCACCTCAATACATAATTTTTACGTAAAAAATTAGTCTCTCATTAGTCATAAAAGCACGGAAAGTGTTAGTAAAGACTTGTGGAAGACTAAAAGGATTGCGGACGGCAAGACAGGCTTTGGCTCTTCTTCTATAATCCTGACTGCGCACTTCCTCCCACGATGGAAAGAGACTAGCTACAGAATCCGGATTTTTAGAATTTTCAGCTAGTTCTTTTGATAGTTTCAGTGTCTCTCTTTGACCGGCTTCAAAAATTTCCATTGGATTAAGAGTTATATTTTTTCCAATCTCGGAACGGCAAAACCATCGACATCCTTGGCTTCTAATTGGTTGAATGTAAATGTGCGACACTTTTCGTGGTGAACTCCTCTGTTAATTGTAAAGTGGCCGTTAGCTCCTTCTGTTGCGGTTGGAACAAGTGTCTCTGCTGCCTCCCTTTTTTCTGAGCCTGAAAATTTATGAATTTAGAAATTTCAATCGTAAAATTTCAACAAATAAAACACACTCTCTGCAATCCAGACAACAATGAATAGAGGTTTGAACGAGTCTGTATTTTCGAAAACGCCTACCGAACGTATCGCAATCATAACATTATCAAATTTAGTTTTAAGTTTGCTGAAAAGTCACTTGAATAAAAATAGTCATGGTTTTAGAAGCTTACACAAGCCTGTCTTGGGGAACAAAACAATCTGAAGACTTTTCCTCGGGCAAGTGTCAATACAGAGCAGATTTGCCAAAGGTTCTGCTGTACATCTCATCAAAATACTTGTTTGCATCACTTATTGAGCATTCGGAATTTTTGATTTTTTTTCAAAGTGTCGACAACATCAGCATTTTTCCAGTCGAATTTCATCTTAACAATAATAACGCTGAAACTGTGTAAAAGAGATAAGTCATACACACAAAGTGACAACTGAAGAAAATAAAACGCAAAAACTGAAAATTATAGCTAAAGTCGATTAAATACAACGAAATATTCGAATTGGCGCGTACAAACTTGGCGTTATACGTTTCCTCTTTTTTCCCATTTGGGACAAAAAGGAGGAAACGTATATACCCCAAATTTATGAATTCATCCCTATCCAACACCTCAAACATAAAATTCATTAATTTCGCATGCTTAAAATTAAAGACTCTATCCTAATCAAAATTAACAACAATAGTTAGATCGCTAACACAAACTACACGCTGTACCATTCGAATTTGACTAAAATATTACCGATTTTTTCTTTATTCCAAAAAAATTAACCAAAAACAAAAAAAGAAATTCTTTAGTATTGATAAAAGCAAAGAACAAATGAAGAGGCCAATTTGTCCAAACCATCATCATCTGTTTCCAATTCGCCCTTTCAAAGCTGCTTTGTTGTCATTTGCAATGCAAAAAAGAGCCATTGAACCAGTTTTTGGTAGTAGTGGTAGTACAGGGTACTGCTGCTCTACGGGGTCTACTAAAAGAATATCGCAAAAAGTAGTGAAATTTCCGCAAATAGTCGTACTTTTTGGGGCAAAATCTTCCATTTTGGGGCAAAATTAAGATATGCTCGTGCTAAAACAATAATTAAATATTATTTTTATTTACTCTTTTTCCTTTCATAGCCATTACGTGGTGGTCGTTTCAGTATTTTAACTGCCGGAAACGCTTCGGAAACACCTCAACCTGAAATGCAATCTAACAACGGTTCCTGATCAATTAAAATGGCTGCCCGAGTGTTTTCTATGTTAGTAATGTAGCGGTGTTGGTGAAATAAAGCGATAAATCGAGTTTTCAGACAACGAATTCGGAAATCGATCGGGCAACAATCTACCTACGCAAGAAATTAAAAAGTGAAAACATTTTTGGCACACCCTGTATTAGTAGAAGTAAAAAAAAGTATAGACACTGAGTTTGTGACCATGGCAAAGGGTAGGAGGTTACTATTGTCGTTCAGGAAACAATCAACCTCTATCCAGCTATTATTAGAGCTGGTGTTGCTGCCACTGGCGCTGTTTAATAAAAATTAATAGGTGTGGGAACAGGCTGACAGAAGCAGAGCATATGAACAACCTTAATGTCTGCTGCTGCTGCTGCCACCTCTACCTCCAACATACTTATAAACAATTTAGCTAATGGTTTTTTCTTTCCTTTTGGAATAATTTTGATGGAATTACTTTGGGATAAGGAGTGCTGTAAGGAATGTGGGTCTGTAATTACTGGTTAGTAGAGAGGAGGGAAATATTTTTGAAGTGATGAATTATGGAAAAACACGTGAAAATATTTAAAAAAGTAGTCAGACCCTACTATAGAATACCTTCCTATATATTTTCACTAATTAAAAGTACCCAAATATATGTCGTAGACCCCGGAAAAATTGGGTAAGACAATTGTTAGTCCCGGCTAACATACCGTATTTTCTCTATTAAAAGCCCTCCCCAAAATCGGGAATTTCTTTTATTTTTTTTAAGTCTTCGACTCGCTTTTTCAAATCGACTCTTGTTAGCATGATATACCAAAATGTAGCCCGAATTCCCAGCTACATTTGGGCACGTAACATACCTGGGGGTCAAACCCAAAAAAAATCCGAAGCGCAATAAATAAATGTAAAAAATTCCCGATTATGGGGAGGGCTTTTAATAGAGAAAATACGGTACGCTCGCCTACCCTAAGCCTAAAAACAAGGGTAGTTACAGCAACTTTTACAAGATAAAATTTTTAGGGTAGTGGTGAGCGGTATTTTATAGTAGCGCCAAAAAGTTATTAAAATATCAATTGTGGCGAAGAGATTTGAGACGGGTATTGAGCATAAACTAAAGGGTAATATTTAATTCTGCTCGCTAATCTGTGAAAAATGCCCACTAATTTCGTCAAAATGCATTTTTAAAAATTTTTTGCTCTATATGTGTTGGCGGTGCCCCGGAAAAAAATATGCCTTGGTCCCCTGCTGTTGATTTTTTTGCAAAAAAATTTAATTTTTGCCTTGGTACCCTAAGTTGATTTTTTTTCAAATTTTTTTTCGGGAATGTCTTACATATCCTTTTAATGTACAGGGTGCGGCAACTATTCTACCCGCATTTGTTTTGCATGTAACTTTTTAAATTCGTGCACAAATTCCGCCGTTGACCATGCATTCGAAAGCTCAGAGTCTGGGATTTTGTATAAAAAAACAACGTGCCATTTCCTCGATTTTTCAAAGTTATGGCTATTGTTACAAAATGCTTATTTCTCGCTGTTTTTATCATTATCTTTAGTATGACATACTCGAATCAAGAAAGGGCAAAGTTTGTACTGTGGATGAATGAGAGTGCAAAAAGCTATGCAACATTTGCTCGCCGAGTGAGCCAGGAACCTCCAAATGGTATGGGACGACATGCTACTGTGCCAGATCGAAAGCTGGTCATGGGTTGGATCCAAAAGATTAAGCAAACCGGCAGTGTTGAGCGAAAGAAAAGGGATAAAACAAGGTTGTTTTTGTTGCACTACGCTTATTAACGTTGCATAGCTATTTGCACTCTCATTCATCCACAGTACAAACTTTGCCCTTTCTTGATTCGAGTATGTCATACTAAAGATAATAATAAAAACAACGAGAAATAAGCATTTTATAACAATAGCCATAACTTTGTGAAAAATCGAGGAAATGACCCGTTGTTTTTTTTATACAAAATCCCAGACTCTGAGCTTTCGAATGCATGATCAACGGCGGAATTTGTGCACGAATTTAAAAAGTTACATGCAAAACAAATGTGGGTAGAATAGTTGCCGCACCCTGTACTTTTTGTGTTAGAAATTAACGTTTACGAGACTAACCTAAGATTTCATTGCTTTTTACCTCGGCCAAAGCTAACAACAGCACGACCAAAAGCAGCACACTCTTCGCTGCAAAAGATTGGGGTAGTTGTTTTTTAATATAAAACACTATAAAACTCAAACATATAAAATAAAACCCATACAAATTAATGGTTTTCATGAGGAAAAAAACTTGCAAAAAAAACAACAGCGGGGGACCAAGGAAAATATTTTTCTGGGGCACCGCCAGCACATATAGAGCCGGTCTTTTAATCATTTAGACAAGAAGCATGTTGCCAAAAAAGAATTTCGCAAGTTCCGAAAAAAGTTTTCTGTCTAGTTTTAAAAAGTAGTCTAAAGTCAAAACGAGTCAAAACAGGGACAGTTCAAAGAAATATATTAGTAACGGCCTTTTTGCACTGTTTACGGCCTGGTTTGCCCCTGCTTGAGACTGTAAGTACTGAAAGACTATGGCTTCTGTCTTCTTGACCACCCACTTTCAACACCATATCAAAACAAAAATACAATATAGTAGCAGCGCGGTCAAAGTCTTTATTTTGACCGAGAATTTTACCGATCAAACTCTCATGTTACAATTTTACTAAAAACTACTAAGTTATCGAACCACATACCAGAAAATAAAAGATGAATATGCACTCAAACCAATTTTTCAGCTAACAAACAACCATCTGACTCATTTCCTTTCTAAAAAAACTGAGCAAAATCTCTATAACAAAACATCTTTTTTACATGCCCAGCCAGTTTTTTTCTAAAGCTTATAATTGTTAATCTTTATAATTGTCGAGTGTGAAACAATAACGTTTGTTTTATCATAAATCACATGAAATAAAACCCGAAAGAGAAAATTAAAACTTTTTTGGTTTCCTAATCTGAAGTACCAATCAAGTCATTGGGCTTTCCCACCACCCCAAAAGCAGCATTCTGGACCTGCCTTTGCAATAATTAACCTAAAAGCCAGATTAGAGACACACACACACAGTCAACAACAACTACAATGTGCTACTGCCATGGCTCTCAAATTTCGCTCAAGTCTGGCCAAACAAAGCTCTGGCTGCAAATATTCCACAAATTTCGCTTTGGTCTTACAAGCTAAACTTTTTTTCAAAAAGACAAAGCATTTTTGCACTTTTCGAAAGTTTGTTGAAAAATTGAAAAAATTGTCATTTACCAAAAATGAGTAGTTTTTAAGTAATAACTGTGCGACTTAGCTCTCAGCTAGCTAATATTGGCTTGGTGCATAATTAACTTTTTTTATTTGCACACTATTCAAGAACAACCCAAATACAAGTCCACCTATAACATTTCTGAATATTATTCTGGAGCATATTCACCCTCTACATCAATAACAGCTTCCCATTTGCTCGGTAGCCGATCAATTCCGCGAGCGAAGAAGTGAGCATTTTTTGACGTAATCAGAAATTGTGGCCGATATTAAAGCGTGGATTGGGAAGCTGTTATTGATGTAGAGGGTGAATATGCTCCAGAATAATATTCAGAAATGTTATAGGCGGACTTGTATTTGGGTTGTTGTTGAATAGTGTGCAAATAAAAAAAGTTAATTATGCACCAACCCAATAATATGAAATTTGGTGTATAATGTGAGCAAAAATTAATAAAGAAAAACATAAGCATGAAGAAAAAAATAGCGTCCATCCATAAAAACCTTTTTTCGCAAGGTTTTTAAACGCATGCACAAATTCCAAATTTTCTAGCAATTTAAAAATATCTGCTTTTTTCATCTGAGCTATGAAAAAACCATTAAAGTAGCAAAAAGCAAATAAACGCACAAATGACGTGTCTGCTCCTGTTATTGCTACTACTCAAATTTATTTCTTATGGTGAATCTGAGAAAACCTATTTCCCCCTGTTCCTTTTGTGGAATTTGGAGCAAATTTGTAAAAATATATGAAGTGCTTCTAAAGATTTGAGCTGCTCAAAGGCTTCCTTGTGAACATTAAACTGTTTTATCACATAATAGTGTGTTTTCGGAAGATTTTTCAAAAATTTGTTGGGAAATATGAAATTTACGCATTTTTGCCTTGTGCTACCTGAATATAGCACAATCTAAATTGGAATATAACACGCCTCCGAGTAAACTTTTAATTTTCTTTGATTTCTATTAGGGTTGCATTCGGTCGGTTTTTTTTGGATCGGTCGGTTTAAAAACCGGTTTTTTCTCCAAAACCGCTTTTCGGTTCCGGTTTTTCCAAAAAATTTCGGTCGGTTAACCGAACTGTATCCGGTTTTCGGTTAATTTTTGTCGTAAATAAACCGGTATTTTGCTAAACCCGCTTTTCGGTCTTCACGGTTTCGGTTTATTTGCCAAAAAAACTTGGTTTTCGGTTAACCGACCGAATGCAACCCTAATTTCTATGTTAAAGTTTGTTGTGGCACTTTTTTTTCGACAAGTGTCGTGGAACTTTAACTAAAAAGTTCCGCGATGTACAAAGTCCCAAACAAAATTTGCTTTAATTTTAACCAACATTTTACTTATTTTTCTGTTTTTTTCTATCTAAATTTTTTTCCATTCTGCACCTATATTGAATGATCTAACCGAGCTGTAAAAAATTTTCGTTTTCGTGGAATTTGGTACAAAGTCGGTTTTGGGGTCCAACATTTTCAAAACCGCAAAAGTTTTTTCGTTTGTCTGGTAAACCAACCTGCTAAGTATTCACTGATTTTTTGGTGTGAATTTTTGTTAAGCCATTTTTTGGCTTTCTTATTCAAAAATAACAAGGGAAAGCAAATCAACACTTTCTTCCAAAAATAAAGTCGAAAGACTTTCTAAATTTCGTGGAATAATTATTATATTCTTCGACAACAAGTCCCATCCTGACTCAGAATGAGTAGGTCGTCCTAAGCAAGTATTTGCACGGGCCGTTTTGCGGGCTTTACGTTTCGGTTTTTTGTCCATCTTTTTTTATTTGACAATAAGCTAACATTCACACCTATCTTTCTACACGCTTCGGGAAACGGATTGCTACTTTTTGTGAAAGGGCCCTTCGAAAGCCCGTGAAAATCGTGGTTTTGGGCTATTTCACCGGATTTCATCGGATCGTTTTTTAAAAAGTTGCAAGCGTGTAGAAAGATAGCCGTGGATGTCAGCTCTCAAATGACATATAATTTGCTAATTATCGATTAAAAAGAGGTGGACAAAAACTGAAAGGTCAAGCCCCTGAACATACCTCATTCCAAGTCAGAAAAAAATTTTAAAAAGTTTATTTCTAGACGTTGTTATATCTTACTCTTACTAAAATCAATAAGATTTTTTTTCGCACATAGAGTAATACATGAAAAAAATTGAAAAAGGAAAAATTGAAAAAGGAAAAATTGAGAAAAAAAGAACAAAGCCTGCATGCAGTTTTTCATACAATAAAAGGTCGCTAAAAATTTTTTCATACAATATGCAATCCGCAAGCAATGCAGAAAACTTGAATATAAGAAAAAAAAATTGCCTTCATCCATAACAATTTCCAAAACTTTTTATTCGTAAACTTTCTTGTTTTTCTTAACATGACAAGCATAAACCTGTTGTTTTGCTTGGCATTTTTCTTAGTTTTTGCTCTAATTTCTTCGTCTGGCGTCCATAAAGTTCCTGTAACTCATGTGGAAAGTTTACGAAAAAAATACATTTACCAAGGTATAGTTTTAAACATTGTCAATTTTATATTTTCCTATACTTTGAGGACTTCTCGATAAGTTTAATCAGAAAAAATATGGCAAAAATGGCACTTCCTACGAGAATGTGGTATTTAGTAGTCACGATGGAGAATACGCTGCAGAAATTAGTATAGGTACGTTCACTGATAACAAAAAGACCGAAAATAGTTAAATGCCTATTTTCGGCGAAAAGTCATTTTACCAAAAGTTTATGTACAACGAGCTATATTATCTGGTGCGTATACGTTTCAGCACAAAACGAAATAAGTTTCGTTTTGTGCTGAAACGTCATATATTTTAAACATTATTGGCGCCAATTCAAATTGTGTAATTTTTAAAGGTGCCATCAGCAATCAAAAGACGACATTCAGCAGCCATTCGTAAATGTGTCTCTGAGCAGCACATGACCAGACCCATTTCGAACCATCTAGTCTATCCAGGTTTAGTGAAAATGACCTATCCAACCATTTAGTCAGGTATAGGGGCGAAAGATTGATTGAACCATCTAGTCTTCCATATACTTGCCTCGGAACCGGAAGCCTCTTACGGGAATATATCCACTCTCTTATACTGGGGGCAAACCACTGAAAGTGGCTGATGTGACTCAAGGTGTGTATCACACATGCCGTAAGCGTAAGAACTCAAGGCACTACTCCGGGCTAAAACTACCGAAGGGGCATCACTCCGCTCTCCTTACTCTACTGGGGGGAAACCACTGAAGGCACTCAGGACCATTCACTAGGGCAATTTTTACAAATGAAAACACAGACTGAAAATATTACTGCAATATTGCTCAATGTAATATAAAAACATCAAAAAATTACACAATTTGAATTGGCGCCAATAATATTTAAAATATATGACGTTTCAGCTCAAAACGAAATAAGTTTCAAACCGAAATAAGTTTCGTTTTGTGCTGAAACGTCAATACCCCTATTATCTCACAAGGGAGCCGCCCAAACTCTAAAATTTGAATCACTCAAATTTTTATGAAACTAACATTTTTGTGTTTTTTCTATGCGCTGAATACGAAAAATTGGCATACATTCAAGCCTTGATAACCCGGCACCGCTAAGGACCGTTCTCAAAGTGCTGGGTAATCGAAGCGTCACTTTGCTTTATTAATTTTCTGGCCGACCAAATGTAGTAAGACGAAGGTGCCGGGTTATCGAGGTTTGACTGTACAGTCAACCCTCGCTATACCCTCGGGACCGGCCTTGGGGTGTCACTATAGCGAGGGTTTGGCAAATAGTAATACAGTCAACTGTCCATTTGATGTGCACACCAAAAGTTCGTTTCCGCCTTTTTAGCCCAATTTTTGAACTCTTTTGACAGCTTTGATGCGTTTATATAGTCCAAAATATTGTAAGGATTTTGATTTTGCTGGTCGAAAACTACTTGAGGAAACACTAAAATTTTGCCATTTAGACTCGCATTTCTGGAATAACGTAAACATTTTTCAGGATTCAAATCGAGAGTTGCAAGCTTAAATAGCGAAACTATAGTGTTTCCTCAGAAACAACCAAAATTAATAAATTTGGTCAAGCCAGTCATGTGAATAATGCCAAAAACTGCACTACAATTGCAAATATCAATCACAAATGTAGTACAGTTCTGAACTGTGCTACAGTTATACAACAGTAGTAAAGTCTTTCAGCATTATTTACATCACTGGGTTAAACATCGGCAACGAAAACGAAGAAAAAACAACTAGGGGAAACTTGTCCAATACGAAAATTGCCAAATACGAAAATTTCCGATATGAAAATCGCCAAATCACATTTCGCCAATACGAAATTTACCAAAACTTGCCAAAATAAAATTTGCCAAACTTGGGTTTCACCTGAAAAAGATCGATTAACGCTAAATTGCTGACCTATCTCTATTAGGCAAAACCTGCTTGCCAAATTTCATTTTGGCAGACTGTGATTTGGCGATTTTCGTTTTTGCCAAGTTTCCCCTAGCCGAAAAAACCACGTAATTAATATCGAATAAATCTACAGAGAGTTTAAAATTAATCTCAAAAAGAAATTTCATTTAAAGTAACAACTTTAATCAACAAAACATGACATGTGTCACTATAGCGAGGGTATTTATTTGTAGGGCCCTGGGGTGTTCCTATAGCGGGGGTCTAGTCTAAGGCATTTTAGACAAAACCAACCAAATCGTCTGCAAGGGGTCACTATAGTGAGGTGTCACTATAGTGTCACTGTATTGCTATCCTTGGGTTAAACCTTTTTGGATGCCTTGGTTCCTCCAACCTGAATTTTCTTAGATTCCAAATAGTCATGAATTCAGCTTGGTCGACCAAGGAATTCAAAAAACAAAAATTTTGAGTTCAAATTCAGGAATAGCTACCCGCATGTTTTTAATATTCAGAGCATCAAAAAATGCAAAATGTTAAGAGCAAATGAAAAATTTGATGGGATTACATTTTACAGTTGGGGCAGTTCCATTGTCAGTAGAAGTTCATGAAAATGACATAGCATTTTTCTAACTTTCGTAACCAAAATTATTATTTTTTATTTAATGAAAGTTTCATAGCTTCTGATGTTCTTGGGTTAAAAGTATATTGTTGTTTTATAAATCAAGTGTTCAGGTACCCCACCTCAAACCTTTAGTGTCGTTCTTGATACTGGCTCACCCCAGCTTTGGGTTGTTGACTCCACCGCCGAAAATTCCACCGGCAAAAAAGTGTTTCATCAAAAAGCTTCCACCAGCTATCACAAAAATGGAACCAAGTTTTTCGACCAATATGGTACTGGCAGTAATAGCGGCTTCTTGGGTTATGACACTGTTGAAGTAAAACCAATTAAAACCACTTTGAATCACAAAAATGGTATTTTAGCTGGGGACTCCAGGTGACACCGTCTTCCACATCAAAAACACTTTGTTTGGCCAAGTTACTGACATGGACGAAATAATGGCTGATGATCATATTGACGGCATTTTCGGGCTTAGTATGATGGTGGATGAGAATGGTTGCACCTCGCCCCTAATGACCGCTGCTGAGCAAGGTCTACTGGCAGAGCCGGTTTTTACGGTCTATCTGAATGCTAGTGCTGGTCCTAGCAAGTACAGTAAGCACAACGAAGGTGGTGTGTTTACTTTTGGAGGTGCAGACACCGACAACTGTGGACCAGTGTTGGACTGGGTGGACATGACTTCTGCAAACTACTATCAGTTTAAATTGGATGGCATGACCATAGAAGGTAAAATATCGATTAGCGATACTTTATTAATTTTTTTTTGCAAAGTTTGATCAAAATAGGTGTTTCCAGAAAGCAGGAGCTTAATAGCACAAGCAGAAGCATAATTTCAAAAGCAGGAGCAGAATTTGACTAGAATTGTGACTGTGATTCTACTTGTGCTATTTTGCTTCTGCTTTTTGGAAACACTGATCAAAATCGTACAAAAATCAAAAAGCAAAAAATGATCAAAGAATTTCGGGAAAGTCTTGCCCAATACCAAAATGTCTTCGTGAATTTGAATCCGTTGAGATTATATCAAAACATTTTTTATGAGTTGAAATATTTACTAAAATGGGTAAGTGGTGCAAAAATTTCTAGCTCATCTTTTAGAAATATCTATATTTCAGCTTGTAATAATTTTTTCGATCTGATCTCAACGGATTCGGACTCAAGAAGACATTTTGGTATCAGGAAAGACTTGTTAAAAACTTTTGCCAAAAAAAATCGACGATTTTTTTTGGCAAAATTTGCAAAAAATCGTAAAGTATTGCTAATCGATAACCGTCTCTAGGCAAATACAATGGATCAGAGCCCCTGGATGTTGTGGTGGATAGTGGCTGTACCATAAGTCCAACATTGATACCTATAGCCAATAGTCTAGCTGAAGCTGTGGGCGCAAAACTAAAAAGAGAGACTATGGATGGAACTGCGACTGTATATAGCATTGATTGCGATGCTTCTTACCCTCCTGTGGTGTTGGAAATTAATGGCAAGAAGTATGAGTTGACTTCTAAAGAGTTGACTGTGCATGAAGAAGATGGAACATGCATTTTTGGATTTGGAGGATTTAGCCTTTTGCCTTCAGGAGTGTCTATGATTTTGGGAGATCCATTCTTCCGAACTTTTTGTGTTTCACACAATGTTGCTGAAAAGAAAATTGGGTTTGCTGAGCCCAAGGCGAAATATTGATTATTTTGATTTTTTATAAATATTGAAATAAACCAATTGAAGAATATATGGTGCAAATTTCAAACCAGGCTACATAGAGTCGGAAAAAGAAGAAGACTGACTACTGCAAGGCAATGCTGCTATTAGCCCATTTGTGCCTAAATTAATTTTTGGAAAATCAAAGTTTTTTATGAAATGGTCATTTTCAGGGGTGAAGTGGTTAGTTTTATTATGAAAATGCGACCAAAAAAATTGTTAAGACAATACAAATCTCGAGATTTTGACAATTTTTAAAAATTGGTTTTTTCGCCTTCCGTTAACCACAATTGGATTTTTTTCACCTTCTTGTGCATAATATTCAACCAAGTCACCACCACTCTAAATGCAGCCTATTGTAGCAGCTATTTTTTGAACAAAAATGTTCCTTGAGATTGGTAGAAAAAGATCAGTGAAAACAGAATGCCAAGAAAACAAATTTGAATTTTTGGCGCTAGTATAGAATAAAAGATTAAATCTTAGCCACAAATACTGAGAACCAGCACCAAATTTCTGAAATAAAGCACCTAATTTCTTATTTTTACTTATTTATGGTCAATTTTGTGAGTAAAATAAAAAGATTGTTGTATTTTATCAATTTTTTTTATCATTTTCAACCTCACTGAGCATTTTTGATTAAAAAATACAGAAATTGGTGAGTATTAGCCTTTTAACTGTGTGAAAATAAAGAATTAGGTGCCGGATATAGTAATTTGGTGCTGCATTTCAGTAAAAGCCTTTTTTACTTTCCTCTGAAACTAGGAACCAGTAATACTTTATTTGTCTTTATGTTTTTCAAATTATTTATTATTAGTTTTTAATATTGCACTCACAAATAAATACTTGATAACAATAATATAACATTCTGGGAATTTTTTGCTTGTTAAAGGGGCATGCTCACTTGTTACAAAATTTGTCCCCGCCAATTCAAAAATTCGGAGTCATTGAACTTCTATACAGATTTTTCAGCTTGGTTTCTAACAAAACTATACCTAAAATCAAATTCTACCCCTTGTTTTGTTAGAAACTAAGCTGAAAAGTGTGTATACAGTCAAACTTCCCTAACACGTACCCCCTATAACGCGTACACTTCCCTAACACGTACACCTTTTTTTGATTTGGTTGGATTTACCTCACCAAAAATGTCTATACACGTGCCTTCTATAACACGTACACCTGAGCCCGGTCCCCAGGGGGTATGTGTTAGGGAAGTTTGACTGTAGAAGTTCAATGACTCTGAATTTTTTTTTGTATTGGCGGGCACCAATTGTGAAGCAGGTGAGCATGCCCCTTTAACAATATTTTGTTTCATTAAAATAGCAAATTTTATTGCGAAATTTCTTCTTTCAAAGAGTGCTCCTTGTATTTTCCAGTTTGTTCTGGTGACACTTTGTTGACCATACGACCTGAAGTAGACTTGCTGAGATAAAAATCGACAGAAGAACAAAATCTTACTAGATCGTTGGATAATTTGCTGGCATTTGGCTGGTAGCTTCTGAGACTTGAGAAGGTTTCTAGCAGGAATGCCATTTCCATGCTCGTGTGCTGCTTCCACTCCTAGCAGCATTTGAGCTCCACTCAGACGGTCGTAAAACTCTTTGAGTTCAGTGCTGATATCTTCTTCGCACTCTTGCATCTTTAGTTTTGATTTTTTTTAGTTATTTTTTGTGGGATTTTGATTGAGCTACCTGGACGCTGAGACACTGTATTACACAAGCCCCCAATTTGCACACCATCTGGCTGTCTCTATCATCCATTTCAGCACCAACAGGCGTAACTGAAAGGCCGGCTTGTCGCTGACAAGCAACCACACAAGATTTGTGTAGGTTTCCTTCAATGTCGTTGAGACAGGCGGAGTTACGTTCTAGTACTAAAATATAGCTGTGAATTAGTATAAAAGACCACAAACAACATTTTAAAATCGAAATTTTGACTTTCAAGCATTTATCTAAATTTTATCTTTTCGATCTGGCTATGTAAGTAGGTTTTTTCCCACTGAATTTTTTAGGAAAAATAGGTTGTATGCAAAGTTGTGACCAGAGCTCACTAATACCAAAACATTGCTATTTAAAAATGGATCAAATTGAAATGTACTCTCTCCCAACTTTTTATTTATTTTCCCAGCCTTTTGAAATTTTCCTTTAAAAACTGACATACACGGGTTTTACTGAAGTTTTCTGACTTTTTTTTAGAGAATATTTAAATTTTGCAGCCAAAAGTGTTAATTTTGCAGCAGACTTTGGTTTTTGTCTTTATTTCTTAACTTTCTGAGTTCTTTTAAAGAGAAAGTTAATAAAAAAAGGGCAAAACCAAAGTTGGCTGCGAAATTAAGAATTTTTGCTGAAAAATTCATATACAGTCGAGTCTCGATGCAACGAACCCCCAAAAAGTTCGTTCCCACCTCGCGTCCAACACTTTTTTAGCTCGATTTTTGAAGCTTTTTGCCAATTGTCTTCGGTCAGTCTAGTCCGAAATGTCGCAAAGATTCAGATTTTACCGATCGCTTTTGTACATAACAACAGTTTTGCCGAAAAGACCCGCGGGTCTCGATATAACGAACACTTATTTTCACCTTTTTTGAAACTTTTTCACCTTTGTCTTTTCGGCAAAACTGTTGTTATGTACAAAAGCGATCGGTAAAATCTAAATCCTTGCGATATTTCGGACTAGACTGACCGAAGACAACTGGCAAAAAGCTTCAAAAATCGAGTTAAAAAAAGTGTCGGACCCGAGGTGGGAACGAACTTTTTGGGGGGTTCGTTGTATCGAGACTCGACTGTATTTTCTTTGAAAAAAACCGGAGATATCCAGACATCAGTTGGAACACTTCAGTCACATCCTTTAAAAACTATTAAAATAATTATCTCTTACCAGTTTTGCCAGTGTCACAAACAAGTTTGAGCAAGACTAAAATTCCAGTAACAGCATTTTTAGCACCCATTTCATCACGCCTGCATTGATCAAGCTCTGACTTCCTTTCTGGATTGTTGTAGATGCTCAAAATAAATAAAGCTAAGCACTTAAAAATTACAATTTCAAAAAAAATATTACTTGCATATCTTCTGACGCATTCCGCTGTCAGTTATCTGGTTTATTAGTTGAGCATTGTAGTGGAATCCGACACTGTGGAGCTGGAAAAGAAAAAATCCTTGATTTATATTTGAGATTTTATAAAGCTCTAGTTATTCAACAAACTTTTTTAACTTTTTTCCCAGAAAATTTATTTTTCATTTTAACTTGCAAACATCTTACACTCAAAATGACCCCTAGAAACTAGGCACGGCGACAATTCCGCGAGAGACAATTCCGCGACGGATAATTCCGCGACGGAGAATTCCGCGGAATTTCAATTTTTGACGTCCCTGCTATGCAAAAACCAAATTCTGACACCGGATCCGTGTTCAGCATGGTCGATTCCATATTCACCTTTGTCAAAATTTAACTTATTGTATATTTTCAAATTCCTCTCGGGACAAAAATATATTTGAAAAAAAAAATGATATTTCAAATTTGACCACGAGTTTCAGATTTAAAAACACCTGGGCATGCAATCGACCATTATGAACACGAATCCGGTGTCAGAATTTGGTTTTTGCATAGCAGGGACGTCAAAAATTGAAATTCCGCGGAATTCTCCGTCGCGGAATTATCTGTCGCGGAATTATCCGTCGCGGAATTGTCTCCCGCGGAATTCTCCCCGTGCCAGAAACTAGAAAATATTTTATAAGTAAGTTCGTACCAAATTGTTGGAAAAATCAACAAAAGTAAGTCACATAACGTGTGTTACGTAACTTAACCTGCGTAACATGCTGGTACAACACTTGTTTACGATGACTTTTAAAATATTTTTATATACACTTTGAAATTTTTTACAATAGAAATGTTTGCGAGGTTCTAGCGTTCATTTTTAGCATAAGATGTTTACTAGCTAAAATAAAAACTTTTTGTCTGTGAACTTTGAAAGTTGACCTCTCATATTGTAGCTGACAATCTTGGCTATAAAATTAGAGGTCAACTTTTGAAAACTTGCCAAAATTTAAATGAAAAAACACAATGCCACAAAAATTTTACCGTATTTACCGTATTTTCTCTATTAAATCCCCGGGGACTTATTTTTCAACCCCCCTCGGAGGGGGGGGGAGTTATTAGAGAGGGGGAATTTTTTTTCAGCATGGTGTCATCCAGGCCTGTGCACGGGTCCACTTTTTCACGGGCCGGCCCGGACATTTTTTCTGGGCCCGGCCCGGCCCGAAACTTAAATTTTTATTTGGGCCCGGCCCGTGCACAGGCCTGGTGTCATCTGGTTTTTTTTCTGTCTCATTGATTATTGCTGTCTCGTTTTTTTGCGCCATTTTCAGTGCTACATATTTTTTGGTTTTTAACCCAATGCTGTGGAAACTAAATATTTATTACACTTAAACAAGGTGTAGAAAAAAAGATTCTTTAAGAAGGGGGGGGATATTAAAGAGAGGGGAGTTATTAGAGAGGGGGAGTTATTTTTCAACCCCCCTCCTAGGGGGGGAGTTATTAGAGAGGGGGGAGTTATTGGAGAGGGGGAGTTATTGGAGAGGGGGATTTAATAGAGAAAATACGGTATTCTAATTTAGCGGCATGCCGCTAAATTTTTCAACCTATCTCCAGGGTGCCGGTAAATTAGAGACTGCTGTTGAATATTCCGATCTTCTTTACTAGAAAATTTTAATCGAACAGTGCCAAGGCAAAGAAATTTGTGGCATGAAGAACAACAACTCAAACGGCAAAATTCGTTTCGAAATCCAACGACTCGTCGCTAATGTACCCGTTCTCTTCATCTTGTTGAGGATCAATTTCTTCTAATTCGGCTCTTTCTTCCATGACCCCAGCTCGCGAATTCAAAAGCATCAAGCTAAAAAAATCCACAAGCACTATATAAAATTGTCCTAGGGTGCCGTTAAATTAGAGACTGCCGTTAAATTTTTCAACCTATCTCCAGGGTGCCGGTAAATTAGAGTAAATACGGTATATAAAAAGACAACATTTATGACACAATCTAATATCATTGGAGCGCAATACTTTTGTAATGCCATTTTTTCTTAGATTTTTTTTATATTTTCTTGAAAGTTAAACACTGTAAAAAAACTATAACAAGGCGTTTATAAAACAAAAATAACCTCATCTTGCATTTCTGAACTGATCTTATCTAGGCAGCTTTCTACAAAATTCTCAGAGTTAACGGCTTCAAAATTTCGAGCCAGAGTTAGACCAGTTTGGAAAGCATATGAAGGCACATCTGGATGCAGATGTCCGCCAGCTAAACAATCCAAAACAACTTATACTACCATTTCACATTAAAAAATTAAACTGACTAAAAGAAGAGAAAGCAAAAATTGCCAAGAAAGCAGCAATAAATGAGCCCATTTTGAGGAGGAACTTGTCGCAACAAAAATTTAACCTAAAAAGTTCTTGTTCAAACAGTTATTTTTGGGTGAATTAATAGTGCAAATCGAGAGCAGAAATGATTGGTTTGATGGTGTTTAATAGAAAAATGTAAAGAAGAAATGATTATAAAAGGAGCTGCTGTTTGATGGAAAGGGCTGACCTTTCTGATTTATGAAATAATAATTGGATAAATTTGGGATGAGGAAAATAATGGAATTGGAACACCAGTCAGATGATACCACCGTATATTTTTTTGATTTATTAGATTGGAAGAAGATACAAAAAGAAAAAAGGGTTTTGATGAAATTGCACCACGGCTTTGCAAACTGTTCGCTTGGGAATTTTTACTCAAAAGTCTAGTGGTAAAGCGATGGTGCTAGTGAAGATTGGGTCGTTATCCCCCTGTTGTTTATTTGTAAAAACAACAGGGGGGACCAAGCTGATTTTTTGGAACCCTATTCTTCACTATAGCCGTGATAGACTTTACTGTTTTTGAGTCTCAGGTTCGAACTTCTAATCCGTCCAGCGGCAGCTATTTTATTTTTCGTCGTTTTGACACTTCTAGGGGCAAAATATTTACGAGAAACACGATTTTTAATTTTAAAAGAATGTTTTATCTACTAAAATATCGTAAATAAGCAATTTTCGAAATTTTCGCCTAAATGCCTTGGTACCCTTTACAGTTTTTAGTTTATTTGTCAACTGGCCGTTTTTTTTGGGTGGCGGCTCTCCTAACTTTTGAAAGTTTTTCAGGCTGCGGGACATAAATAACACCTCCAAAAAACCCAAGTGTTAAATGTACTTTTTTTTAAAACACTTGGTGTGATTTCCTCAAAAATTATTTTTAACTAAGGCGTTTGACCAATTAATCAATAGAAAAAAATTTCAGCTACAAAACGGTGTAAAAACATCTGAGATAAGAAAACAAAAATATGAAACAAGGGATGTGTTAAATGCAAAGTGTTAAGTGTTATTTTCGGAATGGGCGCTGGCCTACCGAAGCCTAAGCCTGAAAGATACCCGATAAATAACCAAATTGACAAAATCGGAATTTTTGAGATGTTAGGAGCGGAATGTCAAAACAGAAGTGGCAAAAGGTAAAAAAGTGTCGATGCCGAGGCGGCATGAGCTTTTTGGGGTATCGTTTGTGTCAAGGTTCGACCAATGGTTGTGGATGTACCGTGATTTGCATCTTGATGGTTGCAAAAGCTTTAGTAAATATTAATAATTTCTTTATGGGTTTCACTTATTAAATTTTTCGCAGAAAAAGGTTAATTGCAAAACCCATAAAAATTTATTTGCATATTTTATTAATAAAAATATTTCGCAACCCATCAAAAAGTGCAAGTCACTTTGGGGTTGTTGCAGCACTTATGCATCAACCCAGTACTTTACATACCCTGACCTAATATAAAATTGCAAAAACAATACTTTAGAAAATATGTGATAGTTGATTTAGAAAAATATTGCATGTATTTTAAACTCTTGTGAAACACAAAAGAATGGGCTAGAGTATACAATTGTGAAGTGTCCCAAAATGGTGTTATTTCAATGCTATAGCATCTGAAACGTGCTTAAAAACGTGTTAAAAAATTTTTTTTTGCGAGAAATACACTTTCTGCCTTGGTCCCACCTGTAGTTAGTGCTTTAAAGACCTAAAAAGATGGAATTTGAACATAGTTTTGATAACTGGGACTACTGCAAAGAAACTCTGGTTTGCATATGGTTTTATCCAGAGTCACTTTCGAGTGCTTGGTCTTCAGTAAGTGTGTGTAAGACGCTCGTTCCTAAGCCCACCGGGGCTTGGGAGTTAGAGATGCGCACACTCACTTACCTTAGAGATGAATCCGAGCAAGATTCGTAAGATATAAATGCAATTAGAAGCTCTTTTGCCTAGTCCAGTGAGAAAACAAGGTAAAAAATAATAAGGGTATCAAGGTACTGTTTTTTTGGGAAAGTCCAATTTTTGTAAAAAAAATTCTGAAAATGTCTTTCCGTCCTAAAAACATTTTTAAGAATGTTTTAGACCTTAAAACGTAATAAAAACATGTTAATTTGCAATTTTAGAGCACTTCCCAATTGTGTACTCCAGCCAAAGAATGTCCGAAAATATTTGTTGCTACAAATTTCACACTTTATTTACACCACTACTGTCTTGTCTACAATTTGTCTGGAGTTTGACATTCCCACACAAAAAACTTGAAGAACCGCAAAAAGGTGTGGTGCAGTTTTTTTTCTTGCCGTTTGTCATGAAAATTGGTAAAACAACCATTGACGGATTCAAGGTCAAATCACTAGCAGCAATTGATGCACACGGATGACCAATCGCCTTGAATGGGTTTCCTTGACAAAAAATAGAGCACAGTTCTCT
>JAMRYI010001065.1:0-47537 GCA_029231635.1 Ditylenchus weischeri | reverse complement strand
GTGTACAACAAATTGAGACAACAATATAGTTCCTAAAAGTTGAGGGGGGTAGGTTATTACAGGTAATACGGTAAGACTGCTCTCGATCATAGTTGCACGGCAGCAAAATTTTCAAATCCCGCCCCCGCCTCCGCCGGCGCCTTAAAATTTTCCCGCCTCCGCTGGCGGACACGTATCCGCCGGCTAAATCGCTCCGCCGCCGCCTCCGCCGAGATTGTTTTTGAACCATTTTTTAAAATAAAGCAAAATTTCAAATATTAATTTTCTGTACTTTTTTTATATAAACAAGTCAAACTTTGATCAAATGAGCATTATAAGCAAGTAAAGTTTTACTATTCAAAAGAATTGGTTTGTTGGTGTCTTTCGGCTTGTTGAATTGAAACAGTACGGAACATTGAAGAACTCACCATTGAAGAAGTTACCGACTGGTTCAACGGCGACGAAGAAGACCAAATGAACGAAGCAATTGATGATCGAATTGAAGCCTTAGCTGGCAGGATTTTGAAAGACAAAAATTTAAAAGATATCTTAAGACTGTGAATTTGAAAATCTCATCTGTTTTTCTTATTCATTTAATCAATTAAGTTTTATTAGTTAGTCTTTTTTTGAAATAAATAAATGGAAAAACAACAAAATTAAAGCAAAAATCACTCCGCCGGCGGCTCCGCCTCCGCCGCCATTTTTCGCTCCGCGGCCGCCTCCGCCGCCTTCTCAAAACCGCCTCGCCGCCGCCGCCGCCGCCTCCGCCTGCGTTCAAAAATTTTCGCCGCCGCCGCCTGGCATCCAGCGCCGCGGATTTCTGAATTTTCCGCCTCCGCCTGGCGGGGGTGCAACTATGCTCTCGATGTAAGACCGCTAAGCTGGTCGACTGTAAACAGCTCAAACCAAAATTTGCATTGCATTGTAAAACTTTTCTAAAATACTAATAAAATTTTAATTATTATAAACAAACTTATCGCACATTTTTCTTGAAACTAAAAAAAAAGTTTAATTTTTGTGATAGACACATCATAGTTTCAAGGAAAGAACACTATTGCGTCTATGGTCAAATTAGGGTCATATAACTTACGTGTACAACAAAAGTATGCATAACAATTTATTTGTTCAAGTCGTAAAACACGAATATGGGTAATCTTTTACATATTAATAGTTTAAACAATAGACGTACAATTCAGTGGCTAAGACTTTAAAAGTGCGAGAGTTTTGATACGTGTATAGCAGCTTCCTTCGCCATTTTTAGCATCTTTTTGTTTAAGCTCAGCAAGCTTGAATGTAAGTAATACATTAAAAAAAGATAAAATAACAAGTTTATCCAATTTTACGTAAAAAGCTCTTTGTTAATTGTCGGACAATTTTTAATGATTTTCAAATCATAGTTTAAAATGGCTGTATGTAGTTGTACCCAGTAAAATACTACTTTTCACCAGTAAATTTGAATTTCAAACAAAATACTTATTTTTACCAGTAAATTACTGATTTCTACCAGTAAATTACTAATTTCTACCAGTAAATTTGGTAATTAATGCGATTTTCGGTGGTTTTTGGCTCATTTTTGTTTTTTGGTTGTCGATCTTAGCATCTTACAGCTATTTTATGATCTGAACGCAATATTTTCTTCGTTTTACGGAATTTGTGTGTGAGCATAATCATCTATCACTATTAAACCAAGACTTTACACTTTCTATTACTACGGATTCTCAAACGTCTTTTAATTAAAGATTTTCCGTTTTTCAGACCCCAAATCTGCTGAACTTAGATATTACTTCAGGTAGCGAATGTTTGCATAGTTCATGTTTGATGCCGATCGGACAAGTGCAGGAAACATAACTTGGAAAAACATGAGATTTCTTCAGCGTATAGAGAAAGCTTTGTTTCATCCAACCAGACATCGATTTCTTCTTTTGTTGTGCAGACTTTTTCATCTTTCCAAATGGCCCCTGGTCCTCGAGGCATATATAAAAATATTGCGTTCAGATCATAAAGTTCCTGCTTAAAATTTATAAATGAAAAAGTTGTGCTTAAATTTGGTTTAAATGGATTTTAATATCTGGTGTATGAAAAATTTTATATTATTATTATAATATTATTATACTTAAAATATTAACAAAATTTACCACTTCTTTGTGAGTCACAAATTGTGACTTTAGTAGCTTGAAAGACAATTTACGACGTAAACGAGGGGTTGAGAGCATATTGAAATTATTCTTCATTTGACTAAATAGTACAACGCATCCCCACGCCAAAACATATGCTTTGGTCTCCCTGTTGGTTTTTTTTTGCAATTTTTTTCTTAAGTTTTAAAACTATTTTTTTCACTTTTCAATTTTAGAGCAAAAATTTGTTCTGTCTATTAAACGTCAAACATTTTTTTGACATTTTTTACCGAAAAAAAATTAGGGCGCTGATATAGAATACCCTTCCCCCGAAAATCAGACCTTCTAAAAATCGTTGTAACTACCCTTTGGAACAACAAGTTTAGGCTTAGCCTTTAGGCATAGGGGTAGGCCAGCGTATGGAAGTTGTGACTAATAAGAGTTTTACGCACTTTTTCTGAGGTCTGGAACATATATTTGGGTGCTCTTTACTTAAGTTTTAGAAGGCATAAGTTTTTGGGGGTATTTTATACTAGGGTCGAAAATAGTTAAAGAGTGTAAATAAATGGTTTTTTAAACTTAAGAAAAAAAGTTTTGCGAAAAAGTCAACAGGGGTGACGAAGACATATTTTTGGGCGTGCCTGCGAACACATAAAAAACCAACATTTTTTTATTGTAGTCAAACTTTATTCATCTAATGATTATTAATCAAAGATTTAAAGCGCTATCTAGCAGTCCTAGATGTGACTAAGTGTCTTTTCAACCAATAAAATTGACCTGATTTCACATGCTACATAGAGCAAATGTCTTGCTCTTTAATATATAATTATTAGTAGTCTTAGAACAAGATTCCTGACATGAACCTGACGATGGTTCGATCGGGTAGCGGCTGACCAAATCTTGTTCTAAGACTACTAATGGCTTTATTTTGCTAAATTCGCTTGTAACTTTCGTTCGCGGATTTTTTAAAAAAAACCCCGACATAATAATACTTTAAAAGATCTGCAAAATAAATGGCTTTAGCAGTAGTAAACCAAAAACAAAGCATTTTAATCTTTTCAACAGTCGTAAATTTTTGCTTAAAAAAATTAAATTCCATTTTCTTCAGTTTGCTACATTCCCAAAACCTTCAAAGCATTTTTAGTTTTACATGGACCCGGTGCTCCTTTTGTGGTTAACACTGTGATTAGTGTTTAAACGCCTCTTAAGTGGTTTTTATAAACGATAAAAAGCTCTTTCCCAACGTTGTTCTTACGGCCCTATGCGCCCAAGGGGCGCATTTTTACTCATTTAATTTTCGTGTTTTAACCATTTCTAAGTAACTCTTACATGCTAAAAACGATAAAAAGGTGTTTTTCAAGCATTTCCTGGCTAAAAGTCACTTTTTGTAAAAAAAATCCATCGTATTGTACTAAAAACTACATAAACTGAATTTTTGTGCCTTAGAAGACTAAATCCACATTGACTGAAAACCTAACCTAAATGTACCTTTATTCCCCAAAAAGATGGAATTAAAAATATTTTTGTTAACTGGGTTCTTCCGCATAAAGAAACTCTAGTATGCATACATTTTTATACATCAAGATCACTTTCGAGTGATTTGCGTTAAGGTATGTGGGTGTGCGCATCTCAGCCCCAAGCCACCAAGCCCCTGTGCCCCGAAATGCGAAAACAGTCAAGTTAAACGCGCACTGCCTGCTTTAAATGCGATAATAACAATGTATGCATACTAGAAGTTTCTTTATGCGGTAGGATACGGTGCTAAAAATATGTTGAAACCATCTTTGCAGTCTGGCTTTGTCTTCTGGGCTGCTTCGGTTTAATATGTAGTTTTAGTGCAACCACGATGGTTTTTACTAAAAGTGACTAGGCAGAGGAAAATAACTGAAAACACTGCTTTTTATCGTTTTTCCCGTAAAGTTAAAAATGGTTAAAACTCATTTTTTACCGAAGAGTAAACTTTTATCGTTTTATAAACCACTTAAGAGGCGTTTAAACAAAGAGGCCTGGCCAAGCAAAACCTCCCGGGATCCCATGGCCCGCCGTGACTACTCATACTTTTTGGTGCCCGCTGGGTTTGACGGTAAACCTTAACCCTTAGAGATCTCATACTCTAAGGAGACCATTTATCTTAAATTAGTGGCTCCTGTTTTGTCCCTTCCCCTCCCAATACAGCCCTTTGTCCCTATCGAAATTACTTTTCTGGTTCTTTTATCGCGCAATTATTACATCAAAATGGTTTTTAGACACTCCTAAAAAAAGTTGGTTTTTGGGAGAGGTACAATGGAATAGGTCCGATTTTTTGGGAGGGGTGCGCTGAATCATCCTTGCAGTCATCCCTCCACTAGGCACATCCTTTGCTTCAATGCTTTTTTTGACCGGGCTGCTGAGACCATTATCCTTCAACCTCCTGTGGTTGTGTTCTCCACTTGTTTCAATGAATGCTTTCGACTCCGCTGCTAGACTCTTCGCGTACCAAATTCGCATGCCAGCTTCACAGTCAAAGATTCCAAACCTTTCTTTCTTGGAGTGATCACAGCGCTAGATATGGTCACTGAACTTTACAGAGTTGCGCTTGTTGTCATTAAAACGTGTGTATAATAGAAATGTGTATAATACAAACTTTTCCAAAGTCGCCCATGCTCAGCCATCCAGTCATCGACATCTTCTTTGCTCGAGCACTGCTTCACAACTGTCCACTCGCGCGCCAATCCTCGCTTTCTAGCTTGCGGTTGCATCTGCAATATTTTGTTTTATGCTCCGCGATCGCGAATGTCCTTTAGGAAACACTAGGAATGCTAAAATGACCGAAAAAATCAGTTTTTTCAAAATTAGTCGCTAGATTTCAGTAATTAGTCGCTAAATGTCCTAATTAAAAGGCAAATTTGAATTAGTCGCTAGAATTAATCAATTAGTCGCTAAAATTAATTAATTAGTCGCTACATTGCAGTTACATCCAGTATCTTTTGATGTTAAAAATGTTATTCGTGTCAAGAACACAATAAATTCAAGGATGAAATCGATACCTCCCGCCCATTTTCTTAAATCTTCCGCCTTTTTGTCTTGAATGCCCCGGTTAATTTTTAAAATTAAATTTTCTCCTTTATTTTTACATAATTTTTTTAAAACATTTAAAGATTTAAACCATCACGTAACCCTGGATCTAGCCTTTCCAATGAGCTAACTATAACACTTAATTTTATAATTTCAAAAATTAAGAGATTCGCGTTATAGAAGAAAGTAAGTTTTTGGTTCAGGTCCCTCCATTCAAATACGTGAATCTTTTTATTTTTAATATTTTACAGCTCATAAGAAAGCTTAGATCCGGAACTACAAGATGGTGTAAAAATTAAAAAATAAACTTATGTTAAAAAACGGTAGAAACTTCAATTTTAAAATTAAGTGGGATATTTAACGCAAAAAGATGGGAGATTTACAGTAAAAAAGCGGGTGTTTTATACCCATCCAAAATTCAAAAGAGCGCTAGTCTAGTCTGGTTTATCTGACACTCGTTCGTTCACCAGGGTCGACACTTTTTAAGCCAATTTTAAAGCTTTTCCAGTTGTCTATGGTTGTTAGTTGAAATATCGTAAGGATTCTGATTTGCCGATTGTTCCAATTTTACGTTACCATAGATCCGCGTCTTCGTTTGTCCGACACCTGATTTTTAAAAAGAGGTGTCGGATAAACGAGAGCCGTGGGTCTTATGGCAACGTAAAAAGATTTGGGACAAACGATTGGCATAATCAGAATCCACGATATTTCGACTAAAACAACCAAAGACAACTGGAAAAGCATTTTAAAAATTGGCTTAAAAAAGTGTCGGACCCTAGGTTGGAACGAACTTGAGGGGGTGTCGGATAAACCAGACTAGACTGTACAACAAGAGCAATTTTTAAGGGTTATCAGAAACTGATCGCTATCTAACCTTGTTGGATTCAACAAACCAACGTCATCTACTCTGTAAAAATTATTAACTCTTGTGCAGTGCATACTGTCTTGTTATGAGGTGGAAAAAATGGTGTCAGTTTAAAGTTCTTAGTTTTCAGTGTTGCGTTCAAATATTTGTAGTTAATTTGCTTTAAAATTTATGCTTGAGACCAACGATGAGCTTTAGAGATGGTTGAAAATCGCTCTTTGCAGTCTGGAAATGTAAAACAAATTTTTTTCATTTGAAATCATTTTTCAAGCTTAGTTTTTATATATTTTTGACCGACTTTGAAGAAAACACAATCTGTTGACTAGACGAAAAAAGATTTTTTAAGAGATTTAGCTTAAAAAGTAATTTTTTTACAAATTTAACAGGCAAATGCTAAAATATTAGCTGAGTGTGTGCAATACAAAAACAATCTGTGCAGCTTTCTAGTAGACTATATACGCATAAGAAGATTGCTGCTAAAATAATTAAGGACTATGCGTGCCAGGAACTATACTAAAAGTATTTTCATAAATTCAAATTTCAAAAATAAAAGAAATCCTCTAAAAACAACATAGCTTTGTTTGTTTGCAAAGACTCGGTTTTCTTACAAAAATGTCATTTTTACTAAAGTCTGACCTTTTCTTGTTTGAAGTGTAAATAGCTAGACATGTAAACAATTTAAAAATATTAAAAACTATTTGTACAAGTGTTAAAAACAGAATTCTTAGCGGAAAATTAGGCAAAAATTTCCTTGTTTATTCTTTATTTTATTTTCATAGTTAATCAATCACATTTTGCAGGCATAAAGTTCACGTGAAAAGATTTAAAAATTTCTTTATAAAATATTAAATTTAAAAAAGCAAAAATAAATATATTTTTTTGTACTAACAATATAAGCGTGTTTACAGCAAAAATTTTAATGCTAATTTTTGAAATTAAAAACAACAACACATATCAAAAATCAGAGTAAAGGACACTTTATGAAATCGTAGCTGTAAGTAGTGAGTCAAGTGTGATTCAACAGCAAAAGGTGAAAATTCTGTAAGTTTTCCTAATAGACAGCTTTGAAATGTATTAATACTGCCCTCAATTTAAAGGACCATGGTTTTTGTGCGCAGCGGCACGCGCAAAATTTGACTTTTCGGGGACACTTTATTTTTCGTCTAGCACTGTACTCTTTGGAGATATTTCGAAAAAGTAAAAATTTCTCGAAAGAGTACAGTATTAGACGAAAGGAAACTGGGTACTTATGTACCTGGGGGCCTTTTTAGTTAACTGTGAATAGTGTTTAAATGTCTCCTAACACGGGAAAGGCACGACCACCCTGTCGCCTATTGAAGAACGTTATATACCAAAAGATAGCGCTGACCGAGCTTGTTACTGGCCCGCGATCGAAATTTCCTATGGAGCAGTCTAAGCCGAGATATTCCTTTTTTAAAATCGTAAAATCGAGCAGCTAGAATATAGCAACAATTATCAGTACAGTCGACTCTCGATAAAGTGCCACCCTTGGGGACCAGCCCAAGGGTGGCACTTTATCGAGAGTGGTACTTTATCGAGGTGGAACTTTATCGAGAGCATAAGTTGCCAAATTATCGCTAGGGTGGCACTTTATCGAGAGTCGACTGTAACATTAATATGTCAGTATGGCGCTGTGGGATCGTCGCAGACGCCAATTTTTCATGTCGCAGGTTTGACCCACACTCGGATAATTCCCCTTTTTTATACCTTCTTTCCGCTAATTCAAATAAATTTGGACAACTATCAACAAAAACTCCATATCACAAAAAATCGGCCAAACGTCTACGCACCGTAATTATGTTTAAGATAAGTGAGTGCGCGCATCTCTAACCAACCAAGCCCACTGCGCCCCCTTCGGAGGCTCAGGGGCTTGGTTGCTTGGAGTTGAGATGCACACCCACATACCTTAGACACAAATCACTCGAAAGGGACTCTGGATGCATGAAAAAGCATGCATACCAGAGTTTATTTATGCGGTAGGCTCAAGTTAACAAAACTATGCTGCGTCCAAAAACCATGGTCCTTTAAGGATCTTTTTCGCAATTTTACAGTACAGGGTGCGCCAAAAGTCCTGACACGGACATAAAACTTCAAAAATCTTGATTGAAACATAGCAATATCGAAAAAGCAAAAATACCATAAGAAAGATCAGACAATCCTGCACGAGATACATCATTCGTATCTCGAAATAACAATCATTTGGTTTGACAGAGGCATGCCTTCTTTTTTGCAAACTTTCGACCACCGAAGCGAGCAAATTCAAATTTAATTTAGTTGTTTTGCCACACTCTGTGTAACAGTTGTGGTCAGTCTAGTGGTCACTCGAAATCCCGTGTTCTTGGCTTCAAAATAAGTGGTGAGCGAGATTGTTTCGTTGGGTTAAGAAAAAGATACAAGTGTTTTGATGACTTCTATCTTAATTTTTCTTAACGTCTGCTACATTTTTTAGATTTTGTGCTAAAAAGTGACCTTCATTAAAATCGTCATATCTCCTTGTATGTCTCCTTGTGTTGTAAAATTGTAGTTCAACACAAATTTTATAGACATTAGTCAGGCATTAGAATGCTTTTTTGAGTTGCGCAAGTGCAATTTACAGGGTGCGGCAAGCCAATTAAATCGGTGAATTTGTTCGCCTCGCTGGTCGAAAGTTGGCGAAAAAGAATGCGTGCCTCTGTCAAACCAAATGATCGTTATTTTGAAATCCGAATTAGGTATCTTGTGCAGAATTGTCTGGGCTTTCTTATGGTGTTTTTGCTTTTTTGATATTGCTGTGTTTTAATAGAGATTTTATAAGTTTTATGTCCGTGCCGGGACTTTTGGCGCACCCTGTACAATAAAAAATTTATGTAAGAAGCACTCAATATAGTTTTTAGAGCTATTCAAATAAGAGCATCCTTGGAAAAACAAGACTCTGTTCTTAACCAATTTTTGACGCTACTTGCATATATTTCTTCCACCGCCCCCGTAATTAACTTTTTAAAAAGTGTCTCAAACACCCTATATCGACCTAAAATCACCTCAGGAGCTCAAAAAACACATTATTTTTTTTCTGTTCAAGGTTTCTGGGACTTATATTCAGGTTTCTAGGACTTATATGAGAGAGGGGAGGGCTTATAATAAGAAGGCGGGCTTCTATTAGAGGAAATACGATACTGCTTCTAAAATATTTATGTACTTCTTTTTGGAGGTTGGTGGTGCCATTATTGTTCTTTGTTGAAAAAAGAATGCTTTTCACTATAATTTCAAGCCACTATTAAGTCGTTAAGGCGAAAACTCTCGATTTACTGTATAATATTGACTGTTTTGTCCAGAAATCTTCGATTTAGTGTACTCTCGATCAAGTGTAACTCTCGATTTAGTATATATTTTTTCGGTCCGCGGGAGCTACAATATATCGAGAGTGGACTGTGACAACTTTTTTAAATTGGCAACGAGAACTCTGAGAACACATATTTAGCCGAAAACATAGCAGCAATCAAGGCTGCTAAGAAAGAATGCAACAAAATAATAACGAAGCGATTAGCTTTAGTGATGGGTGATCTTTGTCGAATTATAAAAAGAAAAAAAAGCAGTTTAAGTATCTAAAGAAAGTTTTAGCATTTTAAGGCAGACAAATACGATCAGATGGAGAAGACTCTCGTCACTCAGTTTAAGCAAGTAAGACTTAAAAATGTTCCTGCAACCAGAGGGTGACTAAGACCAATAGTTTTGAATATGATTTTTCACACATCAGCTATGTTTTGAGGAATGTAGCTCAGCTATGCTTTACTTATTTTGTAGCAATCAATATTTGGCTCGACAATTTTAAGTATAGTCAAGCATTTGAAAAGCATATGGTTGAAGATTGCTGGAAAAGTATTGGAAAAACCCTAGACATAGCAATCGCTGAAGTAAGTTTTATGAATAAAAAAATTTAATAACCTCGATAAAACGACTTATGGTATAACAAAAATTTTGTCTCATTCCAAGCGGTTTTTATATAGATTTTATATCGTATCTCCAAAAATGATATAAAATAACACTGCACATGTACAATCGATTCTCGACTCTCGAATATAGTCAATCCTAGATTCTTGACCTCAGGAATACGTTTTATTGAAGGGTCCACAGTAAATAACTGTGTCAATTTGAAAAAATGCCTATTTTAAGATAATTAATGCACACAAGAGACAGCTCGCTAAAACACAGATGGCTGTGTTGTTTTCGACATACTTAATCACTTTTGCCTCATTATTTTTTTCCTCTCTTTATCCAAAACATGGCTTAAAAGTCGGCTGCAATTAGTGTGTGGACCACGCATATGCTCCATATATCCTACCTGACATTTAATTAGAAAGAGGAATCTTAAAAGAAACATCAGATTGAGGCAACCGAAAAAGTTAGTGCACACAAACATCTTATTTTTTATTCAATTTTTATTTAAGCAAAGTCTAGCAAGAACATTTTTATCAATTCAGATGTCTGAATTATTTCCACAATTAATTGATTCTATCCGCAAAAAACGTTAGTTTAAAAAGCTTTTAAATTGATTTTAAAGTTATAAATTAGCTAGAATATTTCTAGCAGTGCAGGAATTTTATTTTATCATCCCTCGTAACTACACGCATATTCAACATCAGCCAACATCTGTTACATTTTTGCCTTCTCACGGCAACCATTTGACGCTTTTTGCCTTTTCTGGAGCTGTAGACCCTGACTAAACAAAAATTACTTTTTCAATCAAGTCTATTTTTTAACTATAGAAACGGTAACGAAAATGCACAGTTTTACATATCAGCAAAAAAGATTTCGTCAAAATATTAAAAGTAAAAGTAATGACTGGAATAAACTCGGTAGAAAAAATTGCCCCACCATGCACAAAAAAATTATCACCGTATTTCCTCTAATAGAAGAACTCTAGAACAGGCACCCCAGTCGACTCTAGAACAGGCACCCCAGTCGACTCTAGAACAGGCACCCCAGTCGACTCTAGAACAGGCACCCCAGTCGACTCTAGAACAGGCACCCCAGTCGACTCTAGAACAGGACCCCAGTCGACTCTAGAACAGGCACCCCAGTCGACTCTAGAACAGGCACCCCAGTCGACTCTAGAACAGGGGCACCTGTCGACTCTAGAACAGGCACCCCAGTCGACTCTAGAACAGGCACCCCAGTCGACTCTAGAACAGGCACCCCAGTCGACTCTAGAACAGGCACCCCAGTCGACTCTAGAACAGGCACCCCAGTCGACTCTAGAACAGGCACCCCAGTCGACTCTAGAACAGGCACCCCAGTCGACTCTAGAACAGGCACCCCAGTCGACTCTAGAACAGGCACCCCAGTCGACTCTAGAACAGGGCACCCCAGTCGACTCTAGGCAAGCACTCCAGTCGACTCTAGAACAGCATCTGACTCAGAACAGAGCAGGCACAGTCGACTCTAGGCAAGCCTCCAGTCGAGCTCGTGAATAGGCACATCAGTCGACTCTAGAACAGGCACCCCAGTCGACTCTAGAACAGGCACCCCAGTCGACTCTAGAACAGGCACCCAGTCGACTCTAGAACAGGCACCCAGTCGACTCTAGAACAGGCATCCCACTCGACTCTAGAACAGGCACCCCAGTCGACTCTAGAACAGGCACCCCAGTCGACTCTAGAACAGGCACCCCAGTCGACTCTAGAACAGGCACCCCAGTCGACTCTAGAACAGGCACCCCAGTCGACTCTAGAACAGGCACCCAGTCGACTCTAGAACAGGCACCCCAGTCGACTCTAGAACAGGCACCCAGTCGACTCTAGAACAGGCACCCCAGTCGACTCTAGAACAGGCACCCCAGTCGACTCTAGAACAGGCACCCCAGTCGACTCTAGAACAGGCACCCCAGTCGACTCTAGAACAGGCACCCCAGTCGACTCTAGAACAGGCACCCAGTCGACTCTAGAACAGGCACCCCAGTCGACTCTAGAACAGGCACCCCAGTCGACTCTAGAACAGGCACCCCAGTCGACTCTAGAACAGGCACCCCAGTCGACTCTAGAACAGGCACCCCAGTCGACTCTAGAACAGGCACCAGTCGACTCTAGAACAGGCACCCCAGTCGACTCTAGAACAGGCACCCCAGTCGACTCTAGAACAGGCACCCCAGTCGACTCTAGAACAGGCACCCCAGTCGACTCTAGAACAGGCACCCCAGTCGACTCTAGAACAGGCACCCCAGTCGACTCTAGAACAGGCACCCCAGTCGACTCTAGAACAGGCACCCAGTCGACTCTAGAACAGGCACCCAGTCGACTCTAGAACAGGCACCCCACTCGACTCTAGAACAGGCACTCCAGTCGACTCTAGAACAGGCACCCCAGTCGACTCTAGAACAGGCACCCCACTCGACTCTAGAACAGGCACCCAGTCGACTCTAGAACAGGCACCCCAGTCGACTCTAGAACAGGCACCCCAGTCGACTCTAGAACAGGCACCCCAGTCGACTCTAGAACAGGCACCCCAGTCGACTCTAGAACAGGCACCCCAGTCGACTCTAGAACAGGCACCCCAGTCGACTCTAGAACAGGCACCCCAGTCGACTCTAGAACAGGCACCCCATCGACTCTAGAACAGGCACCCCAGTCGACTCTAGAACAGGCACCCCAGTCGACTCTAGAACAGGCACCCCAGTCGACTCTAGAACAGGCACCCCAGTCGACTCTAGAACAGGCACCCCAGTCGACTCTAGAACAGGCACCCAGTCGACTCTAGAACAGGCACCCCAGTCGACTCTAGAACAAGCACCCCAGTCGACTCTAGAACAGGCACCCCAGTCGACTCTAGAACAGGCACCCCAGTCGACTCTAGAACAGGCACCCCAGTCGACTCTAGAACAGGCACCCCAGTCGACTCTAGAACAGGCACCCCAGTCGACTCTAGAACAGGCACCCCAGTCGACTCTAGAACAGGCACCCCAGTCGACTCTAGAACAGGCACCCCAGTCGACTCTAGAACAGGCACCCCAGTCGACTCTAGAACAGGCACCCCAGTCGACTCTAGAACAGGCACCCCAGTCGACTCTAGAACAGGCACCCCAGTCGACTCTAGAACAGGCACCCCAGTCGACTCTAGAACAGGCACCCCAGTCGACTCTAGAACAGGCACCCCAGTCGACTCTAGAACAGGCACCCACTCGACTCTAGAACAGGCACCCAGTCGACTCTAGAACAGGCACCCCAGTCGACTCTAGAACAGGCACCCCAGTCGACTCTAGAACAGGCACCCCAGTCGACTCTAGAACAGGCACCCAGTCGACTCTAGGAAACGCCAGTCGACTCTAGAACAGGCACCCCAGTCGACTCTAGAACAGGCACCCAGTCGACTCTAGAACAGGCACCCAGTCGACTCTAGAACAGACCCCAGTCGACTCTAGAACAGGCACCCAGTCGACTCTAGAACAGGCACCCCAGTCGACTCTAGAACAGGCACCCAGTCGACTCTAGAACAGGCACCCCAGTCGACTCTAGAACAGGCACCCCAGTCGACTCTAGAACAGGCACCCCAGTCGACTCTAGAACAGGCACCCCAGTCGACTCTAGAACAGGCACCCCAGTCGACTCTAGAACAGGCACCCCAGTCGACTCTAGAACAGGCACCCAGTCGACTCTAGAACAGGCACCCCAGTCGACTCTAGAACAGGCACCCCAGTCGACTCTAGAACAGGCACCCAGTCGACTCTAGAACAGGCACCCACTCGACTCTAGAACAGGCACCCAGTCGACTCTAGAACAGGCACCCCAGTCGACTCTAGAACAGGCACCCCAGTCGACTCTAGAACAGGCACCCCAGTCGACTCTAGAACAGGCACCCCAGTCGACTCTAGAACAGGCACCCCAGTCGACTCTAGAACAGGCACCCAGTCGACTCTAGAACAGGCACCCCAGTCGACTCTAGAACAGGCACCCAGTCGACTCTAGAACAGGCACCCCAGTCGACTCTAGAACAGGCACAGTCGACTCTAGAACAGGCACCCCAGTCGACTCTAGAACAGGCACCCCAGTCGACTCTAGAACAGGCACCCCAGTCGACTCTAGAACAGGCACCCAGTCGACTCTAGAACAGGCACCCCAGTCGACTCTAGAACAGGCACCCAGTCGACTCTAGAACAGGCACCCAGTCGACTCTAGAACAGGCACCCAGTCGACTCTAGAACAGGCACCCCAGTCGACTCTAGAACAGGCACCCCAGTCGACTCTAGAACAGGCACCCCAGTCGACTCTAGAACAGGCACCCCAGTCGACTCTAGAACAGGCACCCAGTCGACTCTAGAACAGGCACCCCAGTCGACTCTAGAACAGGCACCCCAGTCGACTCTAGAACAGGCACCCCAGTCGACTCTAGAACAACCAGTCGACTCTAGAACAGGCACCCCAGTCGACTCTAGAACAGGCACCCCAGTCGACTCTAGAACAGGCACCCCAGTCGACTCTAGAACAGGCACCCCAGTCGACTCTAGAACAGGCACCCCAGTCGACTCTAGAACAGGCACCCCAGTCGACTCTAGAACAGGCACCCACTCGACTCTAGAACAGGCACCCCAGTCGACTCTAGAACAGGCACCCCAGTCGACTCTAGAACAGGCACCCCAGTCGACTCTAGAACAGGCACCCCAGTCGACTCTAGAACAGGCACCCCAGTCGACTCTAGAACAGGCACCCCAGTCGACTCTAGAACAGGCACCCAGTCGACTCTAGAACAGGCACCCCAGTCGACTCTAGAACAGGCACCCATCGACTCTAGAACAGGCACCCCAGTCGACTCTAGAACAGGCACCCCAGTCGACTCTAGAACAGGCACCCAGTCGACTCTAGAACAGGCACCCCAGTCGACTCTAGAACAGGCACCCCAGTCGACTCTAGAACAGGCACCCCAGTCGACTCTAGAACAGGCACCCCAGTCGACTCTAGAACAGGCACCCCAGTCGACTCTAGAACAGGCACCCCAGTCGACTCTAGAACAGGCACCCAGTCGACTCTAGAACAGGCACCCCAGTCGACTCTAGAACAGGCACCCAGTCGACTCTAGAACAGGCACCCCAGTCGACTCTAGAACAGGCACCCCAGTCGACTCTAGAACAGGCACCCCAGTCGACTCTAGAACAGGCACCCCAGTCGACTCTAGAACAGGCACCCCACTCGACTCTAGAACAGGCACCCCAGTCGACTCTAGAACAGGCACCCCAGTCGACTCTAGAACAGGCACCCCAGTCGACTCTAGAACAGGCACCCCAGTCGACTCTAGAACAGGCACCCCAGTCGACTCTAGAACAGGCACCCCAGTCGACTCTAGAACAGGCACCCAGTCGACTCTAGAACAGGCACCCCAGTCGACTCTAGAACAGGCACCCCAGTCGACTCTAGAACAGGCACCCAGTCGACTCTAGAACAGGCACCCCAGTCGACTCTAGAACAGGCACCCAGTCGACTCTAGAACAGGCACCCCAGTCGACTCTAGAACAGGCACCCCAGTCGACTCTAGAACAGGCACCCCAGTCGACTCTAGAACAGGCACCCCAGTCGACTCTAGAACAGGCACCCCAGTCGACTCTAGAACAGGCACCCCAGTCGACTCTAGAACAGGCACCCCAGTCGACTCTAGAACAGGCACCCCAGTCGACTCTAGAACAGGCACCCCAGTCGACTCTAGAACAGGCACCCCAGTCGACTCTAGAACAGGCACCCCAGTCGACTCTAGAACAGGCACCCAGTCGACTCTAGAACAGGCACCCCAGTCGACTCTAGAACAGGCACCCCAGTCGACTCTAGAACAGGCACCCCAGTCGACTCTAGAACAGGCACCCCAGTCGACTCTAGAACAGGCACCCCAGTCGACTCTAGAACAGGCACCCCAGTCGACTCTAGAACAGGCACCCCAGTCGACTCTAGAACAGGCACCCCAGTCGACTCTAGAACAGGCACCCCAGTCGACTCTAGAACAGGCACCCAGTCGACTCTAGAACAGGCACCCCAGTCGACTCTAGAACAGGCACCCCAGTCGACTCTAGAACAGGCACCCCAGTCGACTCTAGAACAGGCACCCCAGTCGACTCTAGAACAGGCACCCCAGTCGACTCTAGAACAGGCACCCCAGTCGACTCTAGAACAGGCACCCCACTCGACTCTAGAACAGGCACCCCAGTCGACTCTAGAACAGGCACCCCAGTCGACTCTAGAACAGGCACCCCAGTCGACTCTAGAACAGGCACCCCAGTCGACTCTAGAACAGGCACCCAGTCGACTCTAGAACAGGCACCCCACTCGACTCTAGAACAGGCACCCCAGTCGACTCTAGAACAGGCACCCCAGTCGACTCTAGAACAGGCACCCCAGTCGACTCTAGAACAGGCACCCCAGTCGACTCTAGAACAGGCACCCCAGTCGACTCTAGAACAGGCACCCCAGTCGACTCTAGAACAGGCACCCCAGTCGACTCTAGAACAGGCACCCCAGTCGACTCTAGAACAGGCACCCCAGTCGACTCTAGAACAGGCACCCCAGTCGACTCTAGAACAGGCACCCCAGTCGACTCTAGAACAGGCACCCAGTCGACTCTAGAACAGGCACCCCAGTCGACTCTAGAACAGGCACCCCAGTCGACTCTAGAACAGGCACCCAGTCGACTCTAGAACAGGCACCCCAGTCGACTCTAGAACAGGCACCCCACTCGACTCTAGAACAGGCACCCCAGTCGACTCTAGAACAGGCACCCCAGTCGACTCTAGAACAGGCACCCACTCGACTCTAGAACAGGCACCCCAGTCGACTCTAGAACAGGCACCCCAGTCGACTCTAGAACAGGCACCCCAGTCGACTCTAGAACAGGCACCCCAGTCGACTCTAGAACAGGCACCCCAGTCGACTCTAGAACAGGCACCCCAGTCGACTCTAGAACAGGCACCCCAGTCGACTCTAGAACAGGCACCCAGTCGACTCTAGAACAGGCACCCACTCGACTCTAGAACAGGCACCCCAGTCGACTCTAGAACAGGCACCCCAGTCGACTCTAGAACAGGCACCCCAGTCGACTCTAGAACAGGCACCCCAGTCGACTCTAGAACAGGCACCCCAGTCGACTCTAGAACAGGCACCCCACTCGACTCTAGAACAGGCACCCCAGTCGACTCTAGAACAGGCACCCCAGTCGACTCTAGAACAGGCACCCCAGTCGACTCTAGAACAGGCACCCCAGTCGACTCTAGAACAGGCACCCCACTCGACTCTAGAACAGGCACCCCACTCGACTCTAGAACAGGCACCCCAGTCGACTCTAGAACAGGCACCCCAGTCGACTCTAGAACAGGCACCCACTCGACTCTAGAACAGGCACCCCAGTCGACTCTAGAACAGGCACCAGTCGACTCTAGAACAGGCACCCAGTCGACTCTAGAACAGGCACCCCACTCGACTCTAGAACAGGCACCTCGACTCTAGAACAGGCACCCCACTCGACTCTAGAACAGGCACCCCAGTCGACTCTAGAACAGGCACCCCAGTCGACTCTAGAACAGGCACCCCAGTCGACTCTAGAACAGGCACCCCAGTCGACTCTAGAACAGGCACCCAGTCGACTCTAGAACAGGCACCCCAGTCGACTCTAGAACAGGCACCCCAGTCGACTCTAGAACAGGCACCCCAGTCGACTCTAGAACAGGCACCAGTCGACTCTAGAACAGGCACCCCAGTCGACTCTAGAACAGGCACCCAGTCGACTCTAGAACAGGCACCCCAGTCGACTCTAGAACAGGCACCCCAGTCGACTCTAGAACAGGCACCCCACTCGACTCTAGAACAGGCACCCCACTCGACTCTAGAACAGGCACCCCAGTCGACTCTAGAACAGGCACCCCAGTCGACTCTAGAACAGGCACCCCAGTCGACTCTAGAACAGGCACCCCAGTCGACTCTAGAACAGGCACCCCACTCGACTCTAGAACAGGCACCCCAGTCGACTCTAGAACAGGCACCCACTCGACTCTAGAACAGGCACCCCACTCGACTCTAGAACAGGCACCCCAGTCGACTCTAGAGCAGGCACCCCACTCGACTCTAGAACAGGCACCCCACTCGACTCTAGAACAGGCACCCCAATCGACTCTAGAACAGGCACCCCACTCGACTCTAGAACAGGCACCCCAGTCGACTCTAGAACAGGCACCCCACTCGACTCTAGAACAGGCACCCCACTCGACTCTAGAACAAGCACCCCACTCGACTCTAGAACAGAGCACCTATCTCGACTCTAGAACAGGCACCCCACTCGACTCTAGAACAGGCACCCCCACTGAGTCGACTCTAGAACAGGCACCCCACTCGACTCTAGAACAGGAGCTGTCAATCGACTCTAGAACAGGCACCCCACTCGACTCTAAGGCAGGCACCCCAGTCGACTCTAGAACAGGCACCCAGTCGACTCTAGAACAGGCACCCCACTCGACTCTAGAACAGGCACCCCAGTCGACTCTAGAACAAGCACCCCAGTCGACTCTAGAACAGGCACCCCACTCGACTCTAGAACAGGCACCCCTCGACTCTAGAACAAACCCCACTCGACTCTAGAACAGGCACCCCAGTCGACTCTAGGAACAGGCACCCCACTCTCTAGAGCAGGCACCCCAGTCGACTCTAGAACAGGCACCCCAGTCGACTCTAGAACAGGCACCCATCGACTCTAGACAGGCACCCACTCGACTCTAGAACAGGCACCCCACTCGACTCTAGAACAGGCACCCCATCGACTCTAGAACAGGCACCCCACTCGACTCTAGAACAGGCATCCCAATAGTCTGACTCTAGAACAAGCACCCAGTCGACTCTAGAACAGGCACCCACTCGACTCTAGAACAGGCACCCCACTCGACTCTAGAACAGGCACCCCAGTCGACTCTAGAACAAGCACCCAGTCGACTCTAGAACAGGCACCCCAGTCGACTCTAGAACAGGCACCCCACTCGACTCTAGAACAGGCACCTCGACTCTAGAACAGGCACCCAGTCGACTCTAGAACAGGGCCCCACTCGACTCTAGAACAGGCACCCCACTCGACTCTAGAACAAGCACCCCAGTCGACTCTAGAACAGGCACCCCAGTCGACTCTAGAACAGGCACCCCACTCGACTAGAACAGGCACCCCAGTCGACTCTAGAACGGGCACTCCCACTCGACTCTAGAACAGGCACCCTCGACTCTAGAACAGGCACCCCAGTCGACTCTAGAACAGGCACCAGTCGACTCTAGAACAGGCACCCCACTCGACTCTAGAACAGGCACCCCACTCGACTCTAGAACAGGCACCCCAGTCGACTCTAGAACAAGCACCACTCGACTCTAGAACAGGCACCCCAGTCGACTCTAGAACAGGCACCCCACTCGACTCTAGAACAGGCACCCCACTCGACTCTAGAACAGGCACCCCACTCGACTCTAGACAGGCACCCACTCGACTCTAGAACAGGCATCCCACTCGACTCTAGAACAGGCACCCCACTCGACTCTAGAACAGGCACCCACTCGACTCTAGAACAGGCACCCCACTCGACTCTAGAACAGGCACCCCAGTCGACTCTAGAACAGGCACCCACTCGACTCTAGAACAGGCACCCCAGTCGACTCTAGAACAGGCACCCCATCGACTCTAGAACAAACCCCACTCGACTCTAGAACAGGCACCCCACTCGACTCTAGAACAAGCATTACTCGACTCTAGAACAGGCACCCCAGTCGACTCTAGAACAGGCACCCCAGTCGACTCTAGAACAGGCACCCCAGTCGACTCTAGAACAGGCACCCCAGTCGACTCTAGAACAGGCACCACTCGACTCTAGAACAGGCACCCACTCGACTCTAGAACAGGCACCCCAGTCGACTCTAGAGACAAGCACCCACTCGACTCTAGAACAGGCACCCACTCGACTCTAGAACAAGCACCCACTCGACTCTAGAACAGGCACCCCACTCGACTCTAGAACAGGCACCACTCGACTCTAGAACAGGCACCCCAGTCGACTCTAGAACAGGCACCCCACTCGACTCTAGAACAGGCACCCACTCGACTCTAGAACAGGCACCCCACTCGACTCTAGAACAGGCACCCAGTCGACTCTAGAACAGGCACCCCACTCGACTCTAGAACAGGCACCCCAGTCGACTCTAGAACAGGCACCCACTCGACTCTAGAACAGGCACCCCAGTCGACTCTAGAACAGGCACCCCAGTCGACTCTAGAACAAGCCCCACTCGACTCTAGAACAGGCACCCCAGTCGACTCTAGAACAGGCACCCAGTCGACTCTAGAACAGGCACCCCAGTCGACTCTAGAACAGGCACCCCACTCGACTCTAGAACAGGCACCCCACTCGACTATAGAACAGGCACCCCACTCGACTCTAGAACAGGCACCCCATCGACTCTAGAACAGGCACCCCAGTCGACTCTAGAACAGGCACCCACTCGACTCTAGAACAAGCACCCCAGTCGACTCTAGAACAGGCACCCCACTCGACTCTAGAACAGGCACCCCACTCGACTCTAGAACAGGCACCCCACTCGACTCTAGAACAGGCACCCCACTCGACTCTAGAACAGGCACCAGTCGACTCTAGAACAGGCACCCCAGTCGACTCTAGAACAGGCACCCCACTCGACTCTAGAACAGGCACCCACTCGACTCTAGAACAGGCACCCCAGTCGACTCTAGAACAGGCACCCACTCGACTCTAGAACAGGCACCCCAGTCGACTCTAGAACAGGCACCCACTCGACTCTAGAACAGGCACCCCAGTCGACTCTAGAACAGGCACCCCACTCGACTCTAGAACAGGCACCCCAGTCGACTCTAGAACAGGCACCCCCTCGACTCTAGAACAGGCACCCCACTCGACTCTAGAACAGGCACCCCAGTCGACTCTAGAACAGGCACCCCACTCGACTCTAGAACAGGCACCCCACTCGACTCTAGAACAGGCACCCAGTCGACTCTAGAACAAGGCACCCCAGTCGACTCTAGAACAGGCACCCACTCGACTCTAGAACAGGCACCCCACTCGACTCTAGAACAGGCACCCCACTCGACTCTAGAACAGGCACCCCACTCGACTCTAGAACAGGCACCCCAGTCGACTCTAGAACAGGCATCCCACTCGACTCTAGAACAGGCACCCCAGTCGACTCTAGAGCAGGCACCCAATCGACTCTAGAACAGGCACCCCAGTCGACTCTAGAACAGGCACCCCAGTCGACTCTAGAACAGGCACCCCACTCGACTCTAGAACAGGCACCCCACTCGACTCTAGAACAGGCACCCCACTCGACTCTAGAACAGGCACCCCACTCGACTCTAGAACAGGCACCCCAGTCGACTCTAGAACAGGCACCCCAGTCGACTCTAGAACAGGCACCCTCGACTCTAGAACAGGCACCCAGTCGACTCTAGAACAGGCACCCCAGTCGACTCTAGAACAGGCACCACTCGACTCTAGAACAGGCACCCCAGTCGACTCTAGAACAGGCACCCCAGT
This sequence comes from Ditylenchus weischeri, assembly GCA_029231635.1. Taxonomy (NCBI): domain Eukaryota; kingdom Metazoa; phylum Nematoda; class Chromadorea; order Rhabditida; family Anguinidae; genus Ditylenchus; species Ditylenchus weischeri. The sequence continues at coordinate 25,975 of JAMRYI010001065.1, read as the reverse complement.
CGACTCTAGAACAGGCACCCACTCGACTCTAGAACAGGCACCCCAGTCGACTCTAGAACAGGCACCCATCGACTCTAGAACAGGCACCCCAGTCGACTCTAGAACAGGCACCCCACTCGACTCTAGAACAAGGCACCCAGTCTGACTCTAGAACAGGCACCCCAGTCGTCTAGAACAAGCACCACTCGACTCTAGAACAGGCACCCCAGTCGACTCTAGAACAGGCACCCCAGTCGACTCTAGAACAGGCACCCCAGTCGACTCTAGAACAGGCACCCCAGTCGACTCTAGAACAGGCACCCCAGTCGACTCTAGAACAGGCACCCCAGTCGACTCTAGAACAGGCACCCCACTCGACTCTAGAACAGGCACCCCAGTCGACTCTAGAACAGGCACCCCAGTCGACTCTAGAACAGGCACCCAGTCGACTCTAGAACAGGCACCCCAGTCGACTCTGAACAGGCACCCAGTCGACTCTGGAACAGGCACCAGTCGACTCTAGAACAGGCACCCCAGTCGACTCTAGAACAGGCACCCCAGTCGACTCTGGAACAGGCACCCCAGTCGACTCTGGAACAGGCACCCCAGTCGACTCTGAACAGGCACCCAGTCGACTCTGGAACAGGCACCCCAGTCGACTCTGGAACAGGCACCCCAGTCGACTCTAGAACAGGCACCCCAGTCGACTCTGGAACAGGCACCCCACTCGACTCTAGAACAGGCACCCCAGTCGACTCTGAACAGGCACCCCAGTCGACTCTGGAACAGGCACCCCAGTCGACTCTGGAACAGGCACCCAGTCGACTCTGGAACAGGCACCCCAGTCGACTCTGGAACAGGCACCCCAGTCGACTCTAGAACAGGCACCCCAGTCGACTCTGGAACAGGCACCCCAGTCGACTCTGGAACAGGCACCCCAGTCGACTCTGGAACAGGCACCCCAGTCGACTCTGGAACAGGCACCCCAGTCGACTCTAGAACAGGCACCCCAGTCGACTCTAGAACAGGCACCCAGTCGACTCTGAACAGGCACCCAGTCGACTCTGGAACAGGCACCCCAGTCGACTCTAGAACAGGCACCCAGTCGACTCTGGAACAGGCACCCCAGTCGACTCTAGAACAGGCACCCCAGTCGACTCTAGAACAGGCACCCCAGTCGACTCTGGAACAGGCACCCCAGTCGACTCTGGAACAGGCACCCCAGTCGACTCTAGAACAGGCACCCAGTCGACTCTGGAACAGGCACCCCAGTCGACTCTAGAACAGGCACCCCAGTCGACTCTGGAACAGGCACCCCAGTCGACTCTAGAACAGGCACCCCAGTCGACTCTAGAACAGGCACCCCAGTCGACTCTAGAACAGGCACCCCAGTCGACTCTGGAACAGGCACCCCAGTCGACTCTAGAACAGGCACCCCAGTCGACTCTAGAACAGGCACCCCAGTCGACTCTAGAACAGGCACCCCAGTCGACTCTGGAACAGGCACCCCAGTCGACTCTGAACAGGCACCCAGTCGACTCTGAACAGGCACCCCAGTCGACTCTGAACAGGCACCCCAGTCGACTCTGGAACAGGCACCCCAGTCGACTCTGAACAGGCACCCCAGTCGACTCTGAACAGGCACCCAGTCGACTCTGAACAGGCACCCCAGTCGACTCTGAACAGGCACCCCAGTCGACTCTGAACAGGCACCCCAGTCGACTCTGGAACAGGCACCCCAGTCGACTCTGAACAGGCACCCCAGTCGACTCTGGAACAGGCACCCCAGTCGACTCTGGAACAGGCACCCCAGTCGACTCTGAACAGGCACCCCAGTCGACTCTGAACAGGCACCCCAGTCGACTCTGGAACAGGCACCCCAGTCGACTCTGGAACAGGCACCCCAGTCGACTCTGGAACAGGCACCCCAGTCGACTCTGGAACAGGCACCCCAGTCGACTCTGGAACAGGCACCCCAGTCGACTCTGGAACAGGCACCCCAGTCGACTCTGGAACAGGCACCCCAGTCGACTCTGGAACAGGCACCCCAGTCGACTCTGGAACAGGCACCCCAGTCGACTCTGAACAGGCACCCCAGTCGACTCTGGAACAGGCACCCCAGTCGACTCTGGAACAGGCACCCCAGTCGACTCTGGAACAGGCACCCCAGTCGACTCTGGAACAGGCACCCCAGTCGACTCTGGAACAGGCACCCCAGTCGACTCTGGAACAGGCACCCCAGTCGACTCTGGAACAGCCACCCCAGTCGACTCTGGAACAGGCACCCCAGTCGACTCTGGAACAGGCACCCCAGTCGACTCTGGAACAGGCACCCCAGTCGACTCTGGAACAGCCACCCCAGTCGACTCTGGAACAGATCTATTGTTGTTTATCAGGTAGAGGAAAACGGACTTTTGTTTAATACCAAACTTTGTAACAAAAATCCTACAATTTTTCAAATATTTCTTTAACACATTACCGCCAACTTCTTCAACAACAAGTGGTTCCTGATTTTCAATAGTGGCCAAATTTCAATGAGTTGATTTCTATCGAGGTAGTGATCATTGTTTAGTAGCTTGGTCATGCAATTCCTTGTTAAAGAAGTGTTCTGAAGTGTTTCCTGAACGATGGATGGGCAGAGGTTCTCCAAACTGGTCATGGTCTCCTTACTCACCAGATCTCACGCTATGTGACTTCTCCTTGTGGAGCTGGATAAAAAGCCGAGTCTAATAGGAGCCTATTGCAGACGTGGATGAGCTTATTGGGAGAATTGAGATTGCATTCGAAAAATTGTACCATGAAGTTATCAACAGTACGAACAGCATATCCTCTTCGATTAAACCGTTGTATCGCAGTTGGCAGTAAAAGTTTTAAAGAATTATTTGAGAATTTTTGGGATTTTTATTACAAAGTTTGGTATTAAACAAAATCTCGTCGTTCTCTATCTGATAGAAAAGAGATCTGTTGATGAGTTCATATAATTATAAAAATACAGCCATTTAAAAACCCAAAAATATTTGTGCCACCCTGTAATTTAAAGTTGGATTGGTAGCATTAACATCACAATTGCAAAATTTTTCCAAAAGATGCCAAGAAAATTGAGGTCTTATAGAAAAAGACACTCGAAAAATTAGGGTTTGGTCACGCCCCTGTGGCCATTTAATCAACCCTTTACTGGATCATCTTGGAAAATTTTCAAATGAGCAAGTTTATTTTGCGAAGCGAGTCAAGAACTTTTGGCATAACTTTTTTAGAACGCGTATTTGGTACTTATACGGTAAATTTCCTTGATATATTTCTTGATATATAAAGGGTCAGCCCTTGGCCCGGACCATGTACCCCGTAGAAAATCTAAAAAAGTCAAAATTTTTGATGGAAAGTGGTCGGAAACAACGTTTTTACCGGTTTTAGCGTGTAAGAACTGCTTAGAAATGGTTAAAACCTGTTTTGGAAAAAATTGCGATATGGGGGGAACCGTATAAGTACCGCGTATTTTCCAAAACGGTTTTTCACGTTCGATTCAGAATCGAAAAGCGATTTTTGTGGTATTGTCCACTCTCGATATAATGTCGCCGTTATCCTCATTTGGTTGGCCGGCAGAGAAAAACAATAAAATTTAACCCCGATACAACGTCACATCACCATTTTTACATAATGTTGAAACGTGCCTAATTGAAGCCAGGAATACATTTCGGAACGAAAAAGGCCCGAACCACAGGTGGACCAAGCATGTGTAATGTTTCACACATTATATATACAGTCCACTCTCGATTTAGTGTAGCCTTTTTTTTTTTGAAAATAAGGCTGCACTAAATCGAGAGGCGCGGGTCTTTTCGGCAAAACTGTTTTTATTCACAAAACCGATCGGCAAAATCGGAATCCTTGCGATATTTCCGATTAGACTAGCCAAAGACAACTGGCAAAAGTTCTGAAAAATAGATGTAAAAAAGTGTCGGACCCTAGGCACTTTTTGGGGTTACACTAAGTCGAGAGTGGACTGCACTGAAAAATTGGGCGCTAGTATAGAATACCCCCTCCCCCAAAAATCAGACCTTCTAAAAATCGTTGAAACTACCCTTTGGAACAACAAGTTTAGGCTTAGCCCTTAGACTTAGGGGTAGGCCAGCGTATGGAAGTTGTGGCTAATAAGTGTTTTACGCACTTTTTCTGGGGTCTGGAACATATATTTGGGTGCTCTTTACTTAGACTTAGGGGTAGGCCAGCGTATGGAAGTTGTGACTAATAAGTGTTTTACGCACTTTTTCTGGGGTCTGGAACATATATTTGGGTGGTCTTTACTTAGACTTAGGTAGGCCAGCGTATGGAAGTTGTGACTAATAAGTGTTTACGCACTTTTCTGGGGTCTGGAACATATATTTGGGTGCTCTTTACTTAGACTTAGGGGTAGGCCAGCGTATGGAAGTTGTGACTAATAAGTGTTTTACGCACTTTTTCCGGGGTCTGGAACATATATTTGGGTGCTCTTTACTTAGGCTTAGGGTAGGCCAGCGTATGAAGTTGTGGCTATAAGTGTTTTACGCACTTTTCTGGGGTCTGGAACATATATTTGGGTGCTTTACTTTAGACTTAGGGGTAGGCCAGCGTATGGAAGTTGTGACTAATAAGTGTTTTACGCACTTTTTCTGGGGTCTGGAACATATATTTGGGTGGTCTTTACTTAGACTTAGGGGTAGGCCAGCGTATGGAAGTTGTGACTAATAAGTGTTTTACGCACTTTTTCTGGGTCTGAACATATATTTGGGTGCTCTTTACTTAGACTTAGGGGTAGGCCAGCGTATGGAAGTTGTGACTAATAAGTGTTTTACGCACTTTTCCGGGGTCTGGAACATATATTTGGGTGCTCTTTACTTAAGTTTTAGAAGGCATAAGTTTTTTTTTGGGGGTTGGGGAGGGGGTATTCTATACTAGGTCAAAAATTGCTTTTTGATTTTGAGTAGAACGTGAAAAACCGTTTTTATAAATACGCGTTCTACAGAAAGATATGTCCGAAAGAAAAGTTCCAAAATTCATGACTCACCCTATAATTATCACTGTGAAAATGGCCGGACTTTGGCCATAAAGCTGGCCATACGACCAGGGCATGTGGCCGGCTATATGGCTGACCGTTTAGCCAACCCTGAAAAAAGGATTGACCAATTTTTTTAGTGCACCTAAATTTTCTGTATCTTCTGGATTTTTATCGATTATTTCAGTTAACTGACTATTTATTTTGCTCCCCAAAAACTGAGGCAAAATATCTTGGTGTATTAATACGCATGGGTGAAGGAACGAACCACCCAATGCGTATAGATCCACTCGTTTATCTAAAAATACAGGCATATAGTTGATTCCCGAAATTCCCAAAATTTATGAAAACTTTGGCAAGGACAAATTTTCCTTTTTTGTCAATTGAAGGCATATCAGCTGCTGGAAGACGGCACTCGCCAACCTACCTATTACAATGAAATGAGTGTGTGCATTGCTGTCGGCTTTTTGCTAGCAGCTATTCAGAACGCTGGACTAGTGACTGTGACCACTACTCCGTTGAATGCAGGTGGTCAGATCAGAGAATTGTTGCAGAGGCCTGTCAATGAAAAGGTGAATTCATTTGAAAATGTGCAAAAAACATATAAAAATGTTTCAGGTGATCTTGTTGCTTCCAGTGGGACATCCAGCGGAAGATGCTTATGTGCCTAATATTAAAAGAAAACCGATTGAGGAGATCATAAGAATATATTAATGACTGTTTGTGCTGTTCAAATAAATCTATGACTGAAACATCATAAAGCTAGAAGAGGTAAAAGACCAACTGAACACGAGTTCGAGGGTCGACTGACCACGGTTTTTAAGCTCGTGCCTTTTATTATTTAGGCTCTTTAAAGGGGCATGCCCATAGTTGGATCGCCGCCGCCTCCGCCACCGGCGGCGCCGCCAGGCGGCGGCGGCGAAAATAAGTCTACCGCCGGCGGTGGCGGCGGTGGCGGCGGTGGCGGCGGTGGCGGCGGAAGACCACAGGCGCCTATCGGCGCCTGTGGTCTTGTATTTTATTATTGCGCATCAACAATACAACAAGTTTTTCATTTCACATTATTTAGGCAAACAATGAAAAAAAAAAAAACGAAATACAAGTGAAGCGCTGGTGCCATGCTTGTCTGTCAACTTTCAGCTGATGGTAGACGTTTTCCAGCTGCTTTACCAAAGTCGGCATTGATTCCTCTATGGCTTTGATGACATATTGGCATAGGCCTTGGACAATGTGTAGTGCAGGCGGGATGATATTTGCAACAGAAACTTTAAGCAGCTGATCTTTTGTTACGGAATTGCTCTCGTGGTTGAGATGACCCTCGTGCTTCTTTTTTTTTCGAGAAGATTCAAGTCTTGCGTGTAGTATCGAAACCGTAAGCTGTTTTGCTCTAGCGAAGCGAGCGTCCTTCTTGGCCAATGCAAACCGTCCTTGAAAGCAGATCTTGGGGCCTAACAAATACGACACGGATGTGTTGCCGAATAGCCAAGATGTCCATACACTGTTGCAACAAATAAATGCAACTTAACACCAAGACGTAAGCACACCATTCGACTTCTTTCTCCTCTTCGCCGACCATCAACCGATCAAAATTCAGCTGCTCAAAGACTTCGAAAAGACAAGACATATTGTCTTAAGAATCATCATCATCAAAGATAGTTACCAGAAGGAGAGAATCTGCGCTGTTCGCATGGTTTGCGTTCCCAATTACAATCGCACACTCTGTTGACTTTCCGCCTTTGTCACCGAGGACCACGAAGAAGAGTTTGCTGCCGAACTGACTACCAAAATACAGCTTTCCAGACTGCAGCAGGCAAACAAGTCGGTGCTCTAGAAGTTCTTTGATGTTGGATAGCCAAAGGTACCAAATTTTTTCTTTGTTTGAAGACTGGACGCATAATAGCGTGGGATGCCCCTTTAAAAAGGTGGCCCAACATAAACGCATGAATTCATTTTCGCCACAACTTTTTTAATTTGCGGTACTTTGACGAGATCTTTTTTTTATTTGATAGCTGAATAGATGAAAAATGGAATGAAACAAAAATATTCATTTTCCTGTTTTTTATCACTGTTAAAATCATGTTTGATTGAAAAGTTAGTTTTTATCATTTACCCAGATCTACGATGCTGAAGGAAGGCGAAGTGTGTCGAATGGTTCATCAGATTTTCAGATCAGTTCATTTGTTCAGATTTTGACGCCTCACAAAATGCAAGAAGTCATAAACATTAAAATCTAAACAACTGATCTGAAAATATGATGAACCATTCGACACACTTCGCATTCCCTTCAACATTGTAGATCTGGCCAAAAATAAAAACTATCTTTTCAATCAAACATGCTTTTAACAGTGATAAAGCACGAAAATGAGTAAGTTTGGTATCATTCGGTTTCTCATCTATTCAAAGTAAAAGTTATGGCGAAAATGAATTCATGCGTTTATGTTGGGCCACCCTGTATAATATTTTTTAACTAAGGACTAGTCTTAGGCAAGATAGGCCAGCACATGTTAGGACGGGTTTAAAAGTGTGTCTCAACGTCAACCGATTCTACAACCAAACCAAATGCATATCCCTGATCCTAATCCCCCACAATTTCTTTCATCATGTCAATTGGAATACTGCTAGAAGCTACTCAGATCAGAGAATTGTTGCAGAGGCTTGTCAATGAAAAGGTAAATTTTATTGAAAATGTGTAAAACCTCCCCAGCCACAATAACTCCACCCCCCACCCAGACAGCGCCAAAACATTTTTTGTAGGGAATTATGGGGTGGTTAGTGGTTTTTGGTGAATAAAATATGTTTGCAAAGATATGAAGTGTCTGTAAATGTTTTCATAGTCACTGTATTGCGCTCAATGAACTTACACAAAAGCCTCCACTCGGACAAAACAAGGACTCTGACTTCCATCATGACTATGACTATGACTCTGACTTTCACTGTGTTTATGACTATGACTTTCATTACGACTATGCCTTTGATTAATTCTGCTTATGGTTGTGATTATGCATTCTCGCTATGTTCATGCTGCAGTATAGGCCTACTAACTTTCACAATCTTGTGATTTTTGTAGGCTCTTCTCCCAAGTAGTATGTCATTGTCGGTCCAAAGCTCACCGTCGTCTCAAACTAGTAGTGGAAGAAAACGGAATGGTGGGGTCACTCGTGGTCCAGTCTGGAAAAACTTCACCGAACCCACTGGACTTTTGGAAGGTATCTCTATATAGTATTTGGCATGTGTCCGTCCTACTTTTTAATGGACATTTTGACCACATTCAGGCCATTTTTGCTTATTTTTCCGATTATTTTCGGCAATGTCTCGACGGAACCCCAAACTTCAGACAATTCAGCGTCTTTTTATGCCGAGACCCAGGAAAATGTCTTCGAAAAAGAAAAACTTTTGTGGTCCCTCAAAATTGGAGTTGGAGGATTTTGGGGTAGGCCTGGAGGATGGTTTTTCTGCTTCCAACGATGGCCATTTTTGCGATGTCTCGAAAAGAACGTAGACGTAGATAGACGCGTAGTTTTTCACGATGAATGCACTATCGAAATTTCGAAATACTATAGAGGCGCCGATAGGCGCCTGTGGTCCCTTGTTATTTTATATTCTTCCGTTATGGTCTTAAATTCTTGAATTTTTAGGCAAATGAGAAAATATATCTGGCTCGTCGATACCTCTCTGCTCCAGCAACTAGTGTGGCCAGCGAACAGCTCTTTTTCCGTCGCCCGAGATGTCTACGACTATAAGCGATCAAATTCGTTGCCGGAGAATGCGGAAAAATTGATATTCCTTCATGAAAATTTGCCTTTGTTCAAATACAGTTATTAATGTTGATGTATCGATGCTTGTTTGCAAATAAAGTTAGCTTTTGAATCGATTATTTGCATAGAATTTTAATCTGGATGACAATCGCACAATCGCGCGATTAATCGCACTTGATTTTTGAAAATAATCGCAATCGCACTAACTGTGAGCAAAAATAATCGCAATTGCACAATCGCAAAAGGCCAAACGATCATCCCTACTATTTGGGAACAACCAATCAAGACTTCTACCTAAGTAGCTATCAACACTTGGCTACCACTACCTATGAACTACCAACTGTACCAGCAAAAGAGATTACCGTATTTCTTCTAATTGCCGCACATGTGCGCTTATTTTTCAATCACCCGAAAATCGGAAATTTTCAAATTCGATCTAGAGATTTTCGGGTGCTTAACCAAGATCTGAAAAGTGGAATCGGTAGAACTCGTGGGAGTTAAGAAAATGCATCAAACAGCTTAGCAAAATGTTCACTCTGTTCCAAGATATAAGTCTTTAAAGTTAGGGGTGTGCGGTAATTAGAGACTGTGCGGCAATTAGAAGAAATACGGTAATTACCATTAAGGGTTGAAGTCATACTCAAAGTCATAGTCATGATAAAATTCAAAGTCACCGACATAATGGAAATGAAAGTCAGAGTCATAGTCATAGTGAAAGTCATAGTTAGGGTCATAGTCATAAACAGAATTTTTTTAAGTCATAGTCAGACTGATTATGACTATGACTTTGAAAAATTCTGCCTAGACTATGATTATGACTCTGACATCAACTATGACACTCAGAGCTATGACTATGACTCTCTGTCTATGACTTTTGGAAACGCTGGCTTTAGGGTATTGTCATAGTAAAATGTTCTTACACTGGAATAGTCGTTATAGTCAGTTTCGGTTAACTGTGTATATCGAGCTCTTTTTCCAAGGCCAGAGAATTATCAATTAAATTGAACAATTTATTAAGGATTTTTGAAAACAGTTGCATTATCAAGCATGTTAGGAGATATCAACCAATATCGAAAAAGTTGTCAAAATTTTTCGGCTTCGAAGTTTTTAAACGTTTTTTATTCAACATTCAATTAAATGTGTCACATTTCTGTCAGTTTCTAGATGTTGGAGTTCGAAGTATTTTTGCTTTTAAGTTCTAGTGGAAATCATATCATACTGAAAGCAATGCACGATGGCTAATCGAGAGTATAATCGAGAGTATTTTTCCTAGCAGGGACCGGAAAAATGTGTCGTTAAATCGAGGGTCGTTGTATAGAGGTTCAGTTTCTATCAAATTTGACTAAGACCAACCAAAGTGTCGTTAAATCGAGAGTCGACTGTATGCGAGCAGAATAATAAAACTTTCAAAACAATTCCGCACCACACGTTTGATATAGAAAGGAGTGTGCCAATTCAAATTGTGCCTTTTTAGTTTGCGCAAATTCAGTTTGTGCCCCTGCAGTTTGTGCCCATTTGTTCAGCACAAAATCTTGATTTTTAAGGAATAGGGAAAAAATTCAGACCCATTTTCCTTACGAAAAAATCGAGAAAAACGACCTTGACTTTATAAAGTCAAGTTTTACCTTGACCTCGAACTTGATCTTGATTTTTGAAAACACTGAAGAGGCCTTAGTGTGTGCGCTATTGTGAACGTGTCTTTATTGGTTGGTCGCCTTCATTATCACGTTAAAATTATAGGTATTTAATATCGGAGCACTTTACCTTCCGGATACTCTTCCGGAAGTTGTTCGATTCGTCCGTAGGCCCTCCATAATCCGACTTGATGAGTGTTCCTGCGTAAAAGAATTAGTCCGTAAAAGACAAGATTGCAAAAACAAAGCAGCAAGAATACATCTAATACAATATAATACATCAAAGCCGCAAATTTAAAGAAAAAAATCTGTGTTTCGAGAAACTTAGGGTGGAGGCTCCAATCTAACAAGCGCCAAATTCGCTGCAGAAGTACGTCTTTCTTCTTCTAGTTCTCTTTCTATAATTTATCAAATTAAATTAATTATTTTAGTTGGCTACACCAAGTGAAGAATCGGCATTAGCTAAAACAGAGTTCGCGCAGAATAATTTTTGTATTTTGTCTGCTTTTTTTTCAAATGTATATCAAGACATGCACACTAGCGCGAGACGGGGTTTCGATTTTAAAATTTTGAATGCAGTAGAGTCTCGATACAATGCTCCTAAAAGGACTATGGAGGAGTCACCATATGGCGGGATTCGCATTATATTGGAGGTTGTTTTTCGGCATAGTGCGACGGAGGGGATCAGCAATCAGTCGGGACTCGCACTACATTGAGGTCGCACTATATCGGGACTCCACTGTGTAAGCATACTTGCTCAAAATAAGTAAATTTTACGATTCTTGGCAAAAAAATACACTGTTTTATCCAGTGCTTATTGCTTTTATGGTGCTAGAAATAAGATTTTGACGTAAAGTTCTAAAAAATAAAATTGAGTTCTAAAATTAGTACTAATTTTATAAATGAGTACTACAGATGGGAGCCCAGCTGCAAAACCTCTATTAATCCGTTTCCTTCGAGAAAACTCGAAAATCATCTGATCCCCTCTAACAATCTGGCACCCTCGGAAAGGGAAATACTCTGGCCGCTGTATTTTATGCTAATCCACTCGTTTTTGCAGGCAACGATGCAAAAGGGAAAGCATCTTGGTTTCGGTGCACTCCGTTTTCTAGTCTCTCGTGTGGCTCTCTCCAAGCAATTCGGTTCAAGTCAAGTTTCTTGCAGACGAACCTACTGCCAATGCTGGACGGCTGAGCAATTCAAAAATCTGGAAGCTACAGCTATTGCAGCATCGGCAATTCATCGACCTAAGCGGTTCTACAAGTCAGTGGATGTGGTGGGAGTGGCTAATCAAGGGGAACAAGATGCTAGTGCTCTGGTTGCTGGACATGCTAAGCTTCTCTATGAAATCAAACGCAAGCTGAAGACACAAGCTGGTCGTGTTCTCTAAGTAAGTTGAGCAACTTTTATGATATTTATAAATACAGACAAAATTTTATTTGGGTTGTTGATTACGGGATGTCGAAATTTATGGGCAGAACTTTTTTATTGCCACCGATTGACTTTTTTGTCACCGAAAATCTTTTTCTTGTTACCGATTCATTAATACCTGGGTGAAACCAAGCACTTTTCAATTTTTTTTCGATAATGGTCTAATACTTTTTAACGGTGATTCTACCATGTTTTAAGCATTTCGAGCTGAAACTTTTTTTGCAAAAAAAAATATCTTTGGGGAACAAGGTCAGATTTCGGGTTTTGGGTTACCTCAATCTTCCAAAGCAAAATTTAGCTTAAATGCTTAAAATATGGTAGAAACACCGTTAAAAAGTATTAGACCATGATCGAACGAAAAAATTGAAAAGTTCCCCTGCGGAAAAAAATTCCTAGCGCTAGGTCAGATCCCTGACTGGGTAAATTCATACACCGTAATTTGCTCACCGATATAGAACTTACTTTGACCGGCTGTTTTACTTTCTGGACAATACCTGGTTTCGTTGAAACTTTTTTGTGTGTGGTAGTGAGTCTTCCTTACCAATTATTGGATCAGTTCACAAATTACAAGGATTTCGAGGTTCAACCCATACTTCACATAAAATTCGAAAAGGACTTTAAAAAATTTTTAGAGACAGAAGATTGTGAATGCGGAAATTTTGTCAGAGCGCCCTAAAACTAGGATTTAAACTAGTCAGTTATAAAGTTTTGAAGCCCGGAAAACGGTTGAGGTGTTTCGGATGACAAATTCACTTCCCAAAATCAGTTAGTATTGCGGCAGTAAAATAGTTTATCACTTTCACCCATATACAATGCACAGAATAAATTTTTACGTTGTTCTTATCACATGTTCTTTTTGCTGGCAAGCATATCTGAGTATTGCTTGATGAAGCGCTGTGACGTTTCCACTGGCATCAAAGCACGAGATTCGGCGACAAAGAGCAAGCCGCGATATATATACACGTACTGAATAGGAGACTTAATAGATTCATAGCTAAAACCGATGAAAAAGTTCTTTCCAAACAATTTCCGTACTAAAAAGACATGTTTTGAAAGAAAATTTGGTTATCGAAGGTTGACCAACTGCCTTGGTCCCCCAAGGTAAAATATCTTATTTTAAGGTATCCTACCATGTTTTCATCACTGGAGCTGGGCAAAAAGAATCTTTAATGCATGTATGATCAAGAGTCTTGCTCGGAATCATGTCAAAGGTAAGTGAGTGTGCGCATCTCTAACCACCCCGAAGGGGGCGCAGGGGGCTTGGTTGCTTGGGGTTGAGATGCGCACACCCACATACCTTAGACTCGAAAGGGACTCTGGATGCATAAAAACAGTATGCATAAAAACAGTATGCATACCAGAGTTTCATTATGCGGTAGGCCCCAGCTAACAAAACTATGTTCAAAATCCAATTTTCCGGTATTTTTGAGGATATGAAGGTACCTTTTTTGGTTTATTTAGCTTAGGGGACCAAGGCAGTTGGTCAACCTTCGATAACCAAATTTTTTTTTCAAAACATGTCTTTTTAGTACGGAAATTGTTTGGAAAGAACTTTTCATCGTTTTTAGCATATAAAAATTACTTAGGAGACGTCTGAATACTATTCAGTTGACCAAAAAGGCCCCCAAGTAAACAAGTGCCGAATCGAGATTAAATTCTAGAAAAACATTTTAAGTGATAGGAATTCTTCACAAGATAAAAAATTTCATTTTGCTCGGACATCATCTGTCCTAGGCGCGTTTTACGGTCCCCTAAAATTCAAAATTTTAGTGCAGTTCAAGACAAATAAAACGCCAAGAATATTTTCTGTGATATTCAAGTTTTTAAACAAAAATTTATATATTTTTTGTAAATTTCCATTTTTCCACGGGTTTAACAACTTTTCCTGCACAAATAACATGGCATATATTCTGTTGTTTAGGCGAACCACACTATACGCATTCTTTAATTTTCCTTTGCTTGGTAGGTCACATTGTGTAGTGCAGTATAGTAAAAATAATGCACACTGTTATATAAATTACCAGAGTCTCCATGAGATCATTTTTTTCGGTCGATATGAGCCTGACAAGGGAACTTCGCAATACTGTTTTTGCTTGTCCAGGAGCGTCTGGTCTCATAGAATAGCCAATAAGTGCTTTTATGTCAAGTTCTTCAAGGTCTCAGGCCCATAGCCATTAGATTAGGATAAAAAAGATCTTTTTAAATTACACCTTCTAAATTCTTTACTGACATTCTTTTTATTCAAATCTTTTTTCTGGCTTTGGAGTCCAAAGCCAGAAAAAGTCCAAAGTTTGCACCCAAGATCTCAACGAATTTGACTTGAAGTCTTTTTTTTGTTTGAGATGAGAATGACATGGACTATCATAATTAAAGTCGAAATGAGGGTGCGTTTAGACTGTGTCTCACGTCATCTCGACAAAATTTAAATTTTATAAGCTTATAAGAAACTCTGTAATGCACTCCTGAGGTCGGTTCCTAGGACATAAATTATAAAAAAAGCAGTCGACTGTATTCAACTAACTGCAGAAATCCAGGTTTCTCATAGAGTAATCATAAAACGACTTGCCGACTAGTTGCTGGGTTTGACAGTACTTTTCCAACAGACTGTAAAATCTTCATTTTTGGCATTTCAGACATTTTTTTGAACTATTTTACGCAGAACGGCAAAATCTACAAAAAAGTTCAAAAAAATTCTGAAATGCCAACAATGAAGTTCTACCCTTGCCAACCCTATTACTCATATAAATTCTTTTATTTTCGACAAAATCAACAGTTATAATGTGGAAAAATGTGATATCTAGAGTATATCGCCCCTCCTACTATAACCACCTGTCCCCACATAACCACCACTGGTTTGCACCCCTATGGAGGTGCTGTCTATCTCATCATCTTCTTCGTCGTTGAGATTGTTGATCTTGCCGCGCACTTGTTTAAGTGTGATTGGCACCAGCACTGTCTAAAATTTGCAATCATTTTTAATATTTTTTTTCGTTTATTTCGGTAGGTGACCTGGTGTTTGGCAGGCTGACTGAAAAAGTAGCCCTTGGACACTTTGCCGTCAATTAGAGAGCGTTGGTTCCTGTAGAGAATGTAAAGGATTGCAGCACAACAAGCACCTGTGAAAATGGATGAGTGAGAGGCTATATTTCTGAGAATTAACTGAATTTCCGCTCTTTTTTGAAAATCGCCAATTTGGAAACAGTTCACAGAAAGTGATTTTTGGATGAGCATGTTTCCTGGAAGGGTATAAAACAACGTGCGTCGCCAATTGGAGAACTTGTAGTTAAAAAAGGCGTGTACCAAGGATTCTGCATAGAAAGTCAAATCAAAATTTTGGTAAAAAAATTTTTTAATGTCCATCCGCTACATAAAAACATATGTTTCCGGCCACTTTGACCTCAACATTGAAAAGAAACGGTCAAACATTCGAGCGACCCAGTAAAAAAAAACTTTAGCCATTTTTATAAAGGCCTACCCAGACTCCGCCCAGTCATGACTTTGCAGTCAATGACTGCGAAGTCAACTTCGACAATTTTAACATGAGAATGCCCAACTGGTATATGCGTGTATTCTAGTGCAGTTTTTCCTAATAACCTGTTTTCAGTAATCGACCATATCAGGGAAAGTTGGAAATCTTCCGAGATGCAGACATCACTCATCTCACGGCTACATCTATGACTGCAATATGACAAAATGACCGCCACAATCTGCTCTTTCGAATGAGTGTATAAGACCAAGAAGCTGTCTTCAACAAGGTAGACAACCAGCGTCGAACCCACAAAACCACCGTTTTCTGACCTGTCAAATTTCCACTTAAGTCGTTCAAGAGCAGAGTTATGCCAGCCTCCAGGAGGATCCTCCTGGAGTGGAGGCTGAGCCTCCAGCCTCCGCCTCCTCGGAGGGAGGCTAGGTGGGAGGCTGAAAATCCCAAAGAAGGCGGAGGCTACTGTAGTCTCTTTTTAGCCTCCCTTTAGCCACATTTATTACTCAAAATGGCGCGCTTTCGAAAAATTGTTTTTAAACTTCAGATAAATCCTCATTTCTCGCCTAACGCTGTCAACAAGTCTACACAAGTGCAATTCTGTGCCTAAGTTGGCGAAGAAGAAGGTGCTGCTTTCATTCAATCAAGCATTCATTAATCTCCGTTGATATTGGTCACTCTTTTTTGTCGGTTGTTGATGGTTCGCTCGAATAAAGATATCATACAAACGAGGACTATAGTGGGCTGAACTGGGCTAAAGGAGGCTAAAGGAGGTTATTTTAGCCCCTTTTAGCCTCCTTTTTGGATGCTAAAAGGGGGCTAAAAAGAGGATGGAGGCGAATGCCGGAGGCATCATTTTTTGCCGGAGGGAGGCTCGGAGGGAGGCCGAGAACCTCCAAGGAGGCGGAGGTCGAAGGCTGAAAATTTTTGAACATAACTCTGTTCAAGAGCACTTCATAGCTGTCTATAACTGCTTCGCGCTTGGTCAATACTTGTAGAGAAATTTAAGAGCTAAAAGATGAGCAGAAAATTAGCACAAAAATTCAACGAAAGTCCCACATAAATTACAGCAGAAAAGGTAAAGTCAGCTGTTTTCCTCGTATTTTATTGGGTCTGAGATCAATACAATTTTTTAAATTCAGAATCCGTTAGCACAAAAAGACTCGTCAGAGTCTTGGCTATCTTTTGGTATATAACTGAAATTGAAGAAAAAATGATAAGGGCGCAAATAAGTGGGCACAAATAAGATAGGCGCAAATGAGTACGAACTCTGGATTATATACTTAACAAGCAAAAAGCCTGGGCATTGTGGCATTCAAGTACACAATGGAAAAGGGTGACTGCGCACTGACGTTGAGTGCGTAGTCAAACTGCACAGTCAACAAGAAAAACTGCGCAGTAAAAATTTGACTGCGCAGTCATGACTGCGCGGAGTTTGGGTAGGCCTTTAGCATCTCTCGCCTGTCTCTTTATTGATTTGAAGGTGGAGTGGTGAAGCAACGTTGGATGCTAACAAGCAAGATTGTTCGAACCCTACCAACCGTTTCCGCTTTTTAGTTACTGCTTTTTTTAATGCATACCTTGGATGAGTGAGAAAACAAGGTGCAAGGAGTACATAGTCATCCTTGTATTCCTGTAATAGATTGCATAAGTTAAATTTATTTGATACAGTCTACCCGCGATACCACGATACCCCAAGGGACCGGCCCTGGGTATATCGGGTAATATCGAGGCTATTAAGACCGAAAATCTGACAAGGTATCGTTGTATCGAGGTATCGTTGTATCGAGGGTAGATTGTAGCCATTTTTTTAATTCGGTAAGTTTATAATTTAGAGTTTTGAAAATTTTGGCAGCACTTCGAAATGGCGTAAGTGCATTTGGCACTTCTTGTGGCACACAGTGGACTCCCAATTCAGTGTATACCCTGGGGACCGGCACCATCTGTACACTAAATCGATTGTACATTAAATCGGGTGTACACTAAATTGAGAGCACATTACCAAAAACTCGGCCAGCTGTAAACTAAATCGAGAAAGGAAAAGATGGAGATGTTATTCAGTGGGGCGTAATCGTTTTGTCAGGAAACTTTTGCCAATGGCATCTTTTCGCCAATGAGATCACTTCGCAATGGTATGTTTTCGCAAATAGCTTCTTTTCTCAAATACCCTTATTCCTTTGTCAGGCAAATTACTACTCATTTTGTAGCCAGTGAGATGACCGGACTGTCACAACAGAACTGGCAAAAGCCTTCAAAAATCACGGTAAAATGGTGTCTGGCCCAAGGCGGGAACGAACTTTTTGGGGTGTCGTTACATCGAGGTTCGACTGTATAATACTCTTTTCGGCGCTAGTATAGAATACCACCTCCCCCCCCCACCCCAAAATTATAAGTTCAAAAAAAGTTTTCCTGCCAAAATTAAATTTCTGTACCACCTTTTTTGTGCCAGTGCCTATATTTGAATTCGCGCCTTTTGAATTTTAGTTATTTTTGGCTGTTTGGTGTATATTTTTTCTTAGCTTTTATTCCAACTTGGGTGAAGCCTTAAGCGCAGGATAGGCCAGAACGTTAGGACGGTCTCCAACGTGTGTCCCAGACTGGAATAAAACAACAATTATAATGAGGTGTGAATCAAAAAAGTTTTCAAGCATTAAAAAAGGCATTTTGTTTGAAGGCAGCGTTTTTCGACGATTCTACTCCACAACTTGGACAATAATCTGGGCTTCTAAATCGGACCTTATAATGTGGTTAGCAGCTTTCAACTCATGAGCTGCTCTGATGGCTGCATGGCTCTTGGGATGTTCACCTGTAGCATTCAGGCTTAGACTCAGCAGCAATTGGTCCTCATTGCGGATCAACTCATCCTCTGCATGGATTAGAATGGTGGTCCAGAGGAATAGAAAGGCACATACCACTATGCTCACACTAGTGCATATGAGGCAGGTCGTCTGAATTAGTTAGGGATAGTGGATCGACATTTTTAAGTCATTGGCCAGTAAAAGCACTCACCAACATTTGCCTGGAGTGCTGCCTCCTGATGAAAAATAGCAGAACAGAAGCACAAAGCATAAACCAAATTGAAGCCATTAAACAAATATAGTAGGGGGCTCCATCGAAGAACAGACATATCACTGAGAACACCAACTAAATTAAAAAGTCAAATGGAGTGTCTTCAACTTTTAAAATATCACGCACAAACTACCCTATACCCCGTAATTTCTCCCCAAGGGAAATAATTTTTCAACCCCCCGAAAATCGGAAAAATTTTGAATTGGATCTCGACATTTTCGGGTGCTCAACCAAAATCTAAAAAGAGGAATGGGTAGAGCTCCTGGGAGTTAAGAAAATGCAATCAACAGATTTTCAAAACATTGACTCTGAGCTTACCGTATTTCTTCTAATTGCCGCACATGTGCGCTTATTTTTCAATCACCTGAAAATCGGAAATTTTCAAATTCGATCTAAAGATTTTCGGATGCTTAACCAAGATCTGAAAAGTTGAATCAGTAGAGCTCGTGGGAGTTAAGAAAATGCATCAAACAGCTTAGCAAAATATTTACTCTGCTCCGAGATATAAGTCTTTAAAGTTAGGGGTGTGCGGTAATTAGAGACTGTGCGGCAATTAGAAGAAATACGGTAGATATAACCCCTTATGGCTTGTTCACGTACATCGAGTTCGGGTTCTCGTAACAATTTTATTTTTTTAGTCAAAGAATTAAATATTTTAATAATGTTTTTAAAAGTGATGATACTATTAGGTAGCCCCAAGATTCCCGTTTTTAATGACGTATCATTTGCTAAAACATGCTTGCAAAGTGAGGCACAAAAAATAAAAAGTACAGGGTGTCCCAAGAAATTCCCCCGATGAAAGTTATTGAATTTTTTTTGTTCTAACACGATTTTGAAATTCTGTTTTCACGGATAGTCTCAGAATGTTACAGCATCCATTATTCTGCTAAATTCACGGAAAACTTTTTTTGGTCATTTTTGCCTTGGTCCCCCTGTGGTCCGGAAATACCCATTTTCACACTTTTTTGTTTTAGGTACAAAATGGTCTAAGAAGAATCAGCATGGCAAATAAACTTTATTGCAGCAACAAAAACAATCATAACAACCGAACACCAACATTAACATCATCCCGATAATTTTGCTCGACGCTTCGACCTAGCTTTCTGCTGAGGCGTAAAGACCATTTTGTACCTAAAACAAAAAAGTGTGAAAATCGGTATTTTCGGACCACAGGGGGGACCAAGGCAAAAATGACCAAAAAATTATTTTCGTGAATTTAGCAGAATAATGGATGCTGTAACATTCTGAGACTATCCGTGAAAACAGAATTTCAAAATCGTGTCAGAACAAAAAAATTCAATAACTTTCATCGGGGGAATTTCTTGGGACACCCTGTACTTTTAATTTTTTGTGCCTCACTTTGCAAGCATGTTTCAGCAAATGATACGTCATTAGAAACTAGAATCTTAAGGCCACCTAATAGTATCATCACTTTTAAAAAAATTATTAAAATATTTGCTTCTTTGACTAAAAGAAGAAAACTGTTACGAAGATCCGAACTCGAACTCTAACTCGATGTACGTGAACAAGCCATTAAAGTTGAGAGGGTGAGTTAATAGCAGTGTTTGCACTCACTCTGATTTTTGATCAGTGAGAATGAGTGTGAGAATGGAAAAAAGAGAGTGAGTGAGCTCACTGAGCGAT
The DNA here is from genome assembly GCA_029231635.1 of Ditylenchus weischeri. Lineage (NCBI taxonomy): Eukaryota > Metazoa > Nematoda > Chromadorea > Rhabditida > Anguinidae > Ditylenchus > Ditylenchus weischeri. Next base: position 5,956 of record JAMRYI010001065.1, on the reverse strand, counting down.
TCTCACTGCCAGTGAGAATAACTAAAATCAAAAATGTTTTCAAAATTTATTAAGTAAAGGCATTGGCATTTTTATTTTTGTAGCTTTTTGTATTTTTGTAACGTTCATAGAATTAACATAGGCAAATGTCTTTGCGTTCAACAGATCGAATTTTGTCCTGCTCCTATGCCTAATTTCAATGCAGTCTGTATCGGTGGCGTACGCAGGAATTTCTGACGGGGGGAGGGGTGGTTTTTGTAGTGAGGCACACGAATTTTTTATGCCATTTTACCTACACCGTTTTAAAAAAATCTGACTTCCCCTCTGTGTACGCCCATGGTCTGTATAATTACCACTGTGAAAATGAAAAAAAAACACAGATCCACGCAAATAAATTCGCGAAAAAAATTACCAACTGTACTGCCGATCCAAAAGCGACCAGTGAAAGGATGAGAAGAAGGCGAGCATGCAAAATTAGCACTTGGTTGGTAAGTATTTCTTCCACCTGCAAATGGGACTGCTGGGTAACATCAGTGTATTGGCTCTCTTGCATGTGGTTGGTGGGGTAGTTGTTGGTCACTGGGTGGAAGATGTTCATGGTTGTTTTGACTGAAAGTGGACGATGCAAAAATAAAAACAGCATTTAGAAAGCTAACCCGTGGACTTGGTGGCCATGGAGGAGGAATCATCTGAGCACTCACTGGCTATAGAATCAGTGAAATTCCTTTCGTTGACCACCGGCTGCAGTCCAAAAGTGTCTCTGTAATATACAGGAGGGGGGGAACGACGCTACATACTGTTGGCTGCTCGACTTGGGTGCCCGGTAGGTCATTGGAGGTGCAGCCATGTGGAATGTGATGACAATAAGTCTGCTTGGTCAAGCAAGTGTCAATAAGTGAGCGGCCGGCGAAGCACAAGTGAAACTGTATTCCAGTGGCTATAGTAGCTTATAGAACGCCTACAAATGTACAGGGTGTTTCAACAAATGTGGACACTTTCAAACCGCCATAACTTTTTTTATAGACCGAATTCCAAAATTATGTAAACGCAGTTCGACTCAGTTTTAGCTCCCGTTTTGTTTGGTATATAATGTCAAAAACAAGATTTTTGCTTGGTCCCTCCTGTAGTTTGGGCCCTGGTCTGTGGATGGTCTCTGGGCCGGAGTTCGTTATACCGCCCTCTCGCAAAAGTGCTTTTTGACCACTTTTTTGAACTTATCAGGTCGTAATTAGTACGAAAAACATGTTTTTAGGGCGCGGACGATTATTTGAGAAAAAATATTTTTTGCCTAAAATGGTCATTAATATAGTTACACATCCACCAATTCACATGGCTGCTGTATGTAAAAAGAGGAAATGAGTGTGTCCTACTTTAGCATATTGTTCGGAATAGTCTCTAAGGTGATTGGGGGCGCGCATCTCTAAGTCTCAAGCTCCCGCGCGCGGGGGCCACTTGACTATGATGCGGCTGCTTTTGGAAAAAACAGCCGCATCATAGTGTGCGCATTTAAAGGTTAATCGAGATACGCGGGTTTTTATGGCAACGTTAAAGGATTTGGCAAAAATCATAAAAAAAAATGAAATTGGAAATGGGCCTTTTAAAGTTAAAGGTCGATTTTTGGGAAAATGGGCCGTTTAGGGGGGTATATTCATCACTATAAATAGTCTAATGCTCAATTTAGAATTCAGCGCTCGGCTATAGTGAAGAATAGGGTTCCAAAAATCAGTTTGGCCCCCCTTGTTGTTTTTTCGTAAAAAACAGCTTGGGCCCCCCTGTTGTTTTTCGTAGAAACTAGTTTGGTCCTATAAATTTTAATAAATTTTAATAAAAAAACAGCTTGGTCCCCCTGTTGTTTTTCGTAGAAACTAGTTTGGTCCTATAAATTTGCAGCGCTATAGTAGTGGTTGATGAAATCCCACAGCTCTCTCATGACTGTAAAATTTCTAGTATAATGCACTAGATATCCCAAAGTTATTTCATGGGTCTCATTCTGAGTCAGAATTGCCAAATATAGTCAACGGGACAAAAGCATGCCTAAAAGGTCCATCCGCCACCCCGCCCAGACTCAAATGAAGAAAAGTTTACTTGAAGGAATTTTTGACTATAAACAGGTTTTAGTGATCGTAAATAGGAATCCGCTGGAAACAATATAATTTCAGACTTATATTCTAACTACAGCAAAAACTAGTGTGTGTCCACTCACCAAAAATCGATAATTGATCAAGCAAAACAATGCCTTCCCATTAATAAATAAATCTCTTGCTTGGCCCAAAAAAGAAATAGGGAATATAAAAAGATGTCTTGCCTCAAGCCAACAGCCAGCTGCCAGACCACAACTTACCAAGAGAGAGGAAGAAATACTATTTAATCCAGCAATTGTCTTCCTTCTTGCGATAGATAAAATCCCTGCTAAATAGGTATCAAGACTTTCCACTAAACATGGCGACAATAAATATTTATTATCAACACGAAATGACCAAAAACAATCCCTCAAAAAATTTAACTGAGTGCACCTGGACATTTCCTATTTTTCTTTAAATTATATTTTTAGCACTTTTTTTTTGGACGAGGACCGTATTCTGGCCGGAAGGGGTTCTAGTGGAGAATCAGGTGCCAAAATATTCCTTGGTTCTCTGCTGATTTTCTCTGCTAATAGATCTCTGCTAATAGCATGGTCCCCCTATTGACTTTCCATAATCAATCTAATCTCCACTACATTGAAAAACTAAATGCAATGATGCCGAGTAGCTCCCTTTGCGTGAACTATTTTTTAATAATGTTGTTGGTTCCCCTCAAGGCCATTGTTCGTAGAAAGCGAGGACATGCGAATACCAATTTAAGAAGCAAATCGATAGAACCAACCATGATAATCATCTTGGAGCAACCACGATTGGTTGAACTTATGCAGAGCCTCCATAATGCGCCGATGTTTGCCCCACTTCTTATTCCAATCCATTCGCCAAATTTTGGCGAACATGGAACCAGCACATTCCTCGCTAGGCCGACGGAAGCTCTTCTCTACATGCCAACGTCAATTTTAACTATAATAACTACTTAAACATAGCTTACCGATTGTTATTGCTGGCAACCCATCTGCGACTAACATTCTTGGCTCGTACAGATGTTCTTGATCCCATCTTGAAATAGCTCACACAAATTTTCTGTAACTCCACATGCTTTCATTAGAGGAGATTTCTGCTGCTATCGGAAAGAATCTTTTGTCTGCGTTGGAGAAACCGCGTACCTAAAAGAGGTCTTTAATGAAATGCTCGTGAAATAGTCAAAAAATGGCCTTACCAACAGAGGATAGTTGAGATTCATAAGTTTGTAAGTCCCATCAACTTGCATAACAGGCCAGGAAACTTGTCAACGAAGCAACTTCAGAGTAGAAAAACCATGATGAACTGGACAAAAATTTTGACTTCTCCATCTTCTCGTGTGGTGATTACTTTGTCCTTGTAAGCGACGACAAAGGACTGATCAATATCTTCTAAAGCTTGCATGAAGGAAAAAGAGCGACGGAAAAATCTTACCTGGAATCTGCTTGTTAGCTCGTAGTATTGCCGTAAATCTTCGACGAAAAGAGTGTTGGAGAAACCACGCTGCTTCGCTCTGTGCGCCTTCTGATTTTGAATCTGCTGTGCTGTCGGCTGCTTAAAACCTGACAATTCTGACTATTTCTAAAGAATATCGAAAAATCACACAAATACAATGATGTATTTAAGCTTCCGTACTTCAAGTTTCTATTGAATTACTCTCGCAGTCATACCACCTCGTGGCTCATCCTTGCTTTTGATGCTCATCTTCTCTGGGCTGCTCAGACCTGTGTCCTTCAAACGCGTGTGTTCATGATTACCGCTTGTTTGGATGAAAGCCATCTAAGTTGCCGTAAGATCTTTTGCATAACGAAGTCGCATAGCAGCAGTGCAGTTGAAGTTTCCCGTGCGGTTTCTACCAGAGTGATCACAGTAATAGACAATATCTGCAAATTTGGCAGAACTCCGCTTGCAATCACTAAAAACATGGAATAAAATAAAAAAAACCAATGTGCTAAACATACTATATCCATAATCCATTATTTTCGTCCATCCACTGATCGGTACCTTCCTTGCTTTTGCACTCCTTCACAGCATCCACTCATGCGCAGTTCCGCGCTTTTTCGGTTGCTCGACTTGTAATTGCATTTCCAGCTTACACCTTAAGTTGAAAACAACCTTAGTTGAAGAGAGACAGTACTTTTCAAAAAAGGCGGCCAATTGAAAAAATATTGGCGGCCAAATTCTATTTTTTTATTTGAAATTCAAAAAAGGCGGCCAAAAAAATCGAAAAAAGCGGCCAATTTTACACATTAGGCGGTACATTTCACAGCCAAAAATAAACAATGTTCGGGTTGAAAAAGCAAAAGAAATTTGAAAATAGTGAACTGTAAGGGGCAGGGTTGCCATCGGCAAATGTAAAAAACCTGGCACTGAGTCCAAAAAACCTGGGAAAAACCTGGCATTTTGGAACCAAAAACCTGGCAAAAATTTGGCACATAATATATCGCAAATATTCAAGCCAAATCGATAATAAAACTTTATTGGGCATATTTTTAACCGCGCTTCATTTCTTCCAACAAATCAGTTCGAGATAAAAACAATTCTTGAGCAATTCCTGTAAAAATATTTTGAAGGAAGTAGCAGAAATATGAGTTTAGTACCTGTGATTCGGCACTGCAGAATCGCTTGTATGAGCCAAGGATATTTTCAGATGAAGGACGGCCGAAGGAGTACCTCATGTAGCTCATCGTAGAACTTCTAAAGTAATGTTGTTTTTTTAATGATGTCATAGTTATAATATATGATCGATTGATATTATTTTTGATTGCTTTTTCACCGCTTTTTTGAAGGCCCACATGCTGGTCACAGGCTCTGCAATAGAATTGGTCGTTGCCCTTTTTGCTTGCTTCGATGCATTGCCCCTTGTGTTTCTCCCAGTATTGCGTCAGAAATTTGGAAAGACCTCCGATTGGTTTTTGTGCGACATTTTTCTGCGCTTCTTTTGAGGAGAGTCAGTATCCGATTTGTCTGTAGACATCTGAAAAATTTCTTAAAAAGAATGCAACACTGGCAGAAGATAGAAAAATGAAGAAATCCCGGCAAAAAACCGGGCAAATTTCAAAAAACCTGGCAAAACCTGGCAAATGCCCGGTTTTCCTGGTCAAATGGCAACCCTGGTAAGGTTATTAGAGTACCGTATTTATTCTAATAGAACGACATGTCGTTCTATTAGAATACCCCCCTCGACCCCTGTCGTTCTATTAGAGACTGTCGTTCTAATGGAGACTGTCGTTCTATTTTTACACCTTAACCTTATGATTTAATGCGAAATTAAACAGAAAATTTTTATTATATACAATCTAACACTCCAACGAAATATCACTATCATATTCAAAATTTTCTTCTTCCTGCTCTAAATCAATTACTTCAAGAAGATCAGCTAATTCTTTGTCCTCAAGAGCTTGCTGTAGCCTAGCTCGACCACTTGGAGCAGGTCCATCAGGCTTAAAGTAATAAATTTCACTGCATTCACTGCCATCTACTGCATTGGTGATTGCGCACGCTTTGAAGGAGTGGACGATAAGCTCTTTTGGTGTGCTTTTCCAGGCTTTGACAATCCATTGAAGATATATAGCCCTCGGAGCAGCTTTTGAATTCCCACCCTTTGTTACTTCCCTTGTTCCGTGCATCATCCAATCTTCGTAAAGTTCCCGTTCTAATAGAGACTGTCGTTCTAATAGAGACTGTCGTTCTAATAGAGACTGTCGTTCTAATAGAGACTGTCGTTCTAATAGAGACTGTCGTTCTAATAGAGACTGTCGTTCTAATAGAGACTGTCGTTCTAATAGAGACTGTCGTTCTAATAGAGACTGTCGTTCTAATAGAGACTGTCGTTCTAATAGAGACTGTCGTTCTAATAGAGACTGTCGTTCTAATAG